>CAMOHE010047529.1:0-42242 GCA_946598075.1 Artocarpus hirsutus
TATATGTATACATATAATATACATTTACGAAAACGTAAATGTAAACATTCTTTTTTTTTAATCATTTTGAAATGAATCACATTTGTGATTTGTAATATATAATATATATATATATATATATATACATATAACTTTATATGTCTAAAAAAACCATAAAGAAGTTTGTTTACTTAATATATATAAACATATATTAATATATAATAAAATCTTATATATATATATTAAAATTCAAAAATAAATGACATTTCTTTAAGAATAGATTTTAAATTAAAATTATATTTAAATAACCATATTATTCAAATATTATCAATTAATTAACTAACTAATGCTCAGCTAAATGTGACAACATTTATCATATTACATTATGTGTCATAGAAAGCATTTTTCTGTGTCACATTAATAACTTAAGTGTGAAATAATTAATTCAGTCCTATATAATCTCATTATTTGAAGTACCTCAAATCCAATGTCTCTATATTAAAAGCTCAGATAAGACTATTTTATTCTAAATAAGATTAGACTTTACTTGTAATATTTAATTAAAGATCCTAAACTTTAATTAATTATAATGGACTATTTAAATTATTAGTTATAAATTTTATCCTTAAGCATATAATACTTATATGTTAAATTTAGAGTCACATAAATAATCATGAAATTTTCTTGATGTTAATTAAAAGTATTCATTATACATATAAGCAACCATAATAATTATAAATGTCACTTTATTTATTTATTAACAATACGTATAATGTCATAACTTATAGAGTACTAAACCCCAAGAGACCTAGCTACCATTGTTTACTTCTTTAAAGACTAGGAGACAAGAGATGGTCTAAGAAAGGCACCAAAACCTACAACAGAACACCTATCATTTGAACACATTGTGCAATCTGCATCTGAGAAGCCTTTAACATCTAGCTAAGAACTAGGCTTGATGTGCAGACTATGAAATAGTGTGCCTTTAAGAAACTTTAAGGACATTTTTTCTTGATACCAATGCAACATAGTAGAACTTTGCTAGTACTGACTAATCATATTAGCAGTAAGTTTATATGGTAGGTCAACTAAAGGTTAAGTATTACGCCTTAATAACAGCTCTATAAATGACAGGATCCTTTATCAATTACCCCTCTAAAGCTAAATGCTTCCTGCTAAGAATAATAGGAGTGGGACAAGCCTTAATATTAGAGCTGGCAATTTTAGACACGACACGATGACAAAATACAAAAACAGCACGATATAAACGGGTTTAGAATGCACGTATATTAATTTGGCCATAAATGGTTTGGCACGAATAACACGAAAATAAACGTGTTGGATTTGTGCTAACTCATTTAACACGCTTAATTAAACGTGCAGTAAATGTGTCAATAAGACACGACACGACTTGCACGTTTATAACACGTTTAATAACTATAATATTTATTAAAAGAAATATATTTCAAGTTTATTTATTAAAATAAAATATAAGAAAATATAGAATATAAAATTTGCAATCAAAACTAATAGGTTGTTGAAACTAATTAATTAAGTTTAAGATGTGTTTTATAAGGTTGGCACGAATAACACGAAAATAATAGTGTTGGATTCGTGCTAACAAATTTAACACACTTAATTAAACAAGCAGTAAATGTGTCAACATGACACGACACAACCCACACGTTTATAGCACGTTTTATAACTATAATATTTAGTAAAAGAAATATATTTCAAGCATATTTTTAAAATAAAATATAAGAAAATATAGAATATAAAATTTGTAATAAAAACTAATAGGTTGTTGAAACTAATTAATTATGTTTAACATGTGTTTTATAACTTTATAAACCATTTTTTCGATTAATTATTATCAGAATATATACCTAGGATATGTAACCTTAATTTTTAATTTATTTCTAATTTAAGCCAATTAAAAAACCACTAATTAAAATAAAATACAAGAAAATATAGGATATAAAATTTGTAATCAAAACTAATAGGTTGTTGAAACTAGTTAATTAAGTTTAACATGTGTTTTATAACTTTATAAACCATTCTTTCTATTAATTATTATCATAATATATACCTAGGATATATAACCTTAATTTTTAATTTATTTTTAATTTAAGCCAATTAAAAAAAAACCTTTTTTAAAGTTTTTTAAGTTAAGTGATTATACTAAAAATACAATTATATGAAAAATACGCCAATTTTATACCTATGTTTCCACTAAAATATCAATAAAATCAATCAAGAAATATATATTTATATATTAAATAACATAAGCTCAAAACAAAAAAAAGCTTAAAACAAAAAAAAATTTCAGATTTGTAGGTGCAAGGATTCGAATCTTGCACCTGAAGGGTATGTTGTTACTCTTGTCATCGCCACACTAGATAAGCATCCAATCTTAAATAGCCACCTTTCTTCTAATTATTATGGTACTTTTACTCATTTGAAAATAAAAAAAATTTTCAAATTTTACAGGTGAACCTTGCACCTAAGGGGTGTTTTATTCCTCTTTCCACCACCACACTGAATCAGCGTTTGACGTCAAATGGTAGGCTTTTTATTTATTTATTATGATTTTGCTTCACTTCCCAAAAGTCCCACATCGAAAGCAAATATTAAATCTCTCTCAACTCCACCCTATATATTATGAGCACTTAGTTTCTTCTGCTCTTGTGTGTTGGCAGTGTTGCCATAAAGCCTTTTGGCTTTAAATTTATTCTCCAATTTGGAGAAAAAATTAAGTTTAAAATGTTTAATGATTGAATATTATTATATTTTTAATTTAATATTTAAAATCATTTGTTGGATATCTGGAAAATTGAAATGAAATTTTAAAAAAATTTATATAATAAAAAAATTGAAATGAAATTTTAAAAAAATTATATAATAAAAAATTATAAATTTATATAATAAAAAATAAATAGTAAGTTTTGTTTTTAATTGTGTTATTAAACGTGTTATAATCGTGTTAATCTGTCACGGCACGATTAATAATCGTGTTAATCATGTCGTGTCATGTTACGCGTGTTATAGCGTGTCGTGTTTGTGTTTATATTTTAGGCACGTTTATTAATCGTGTCATATTCGTGTTTAACGTAATCATATCGTGTTGTAATCATGTTGACACGAACACAGCACGTAACACAACTTTGCCAGCCCTAATCCCTTGTTGCCTGTTGGTATAGGATCATGTTCCAAGTACCTTACTTGCAATCCCAATAGTGATTAAGTGACTTGGTAGGTTGTTGGTGGACAATCTTGATTATCTCTTAAGTGAATTTTTGAGGTAAATTGAGGAATAAAAAGTGACTAAAAACCTAACAGCTGGTTCTTGTCAAATGTTAAAGTATATTAATTACAACTGTAATTATGCACTAGTCTAACATGTCATAATTTTCTTCTAAAAGGTAAAACATTAGTAAAACATTAATAATTAATTACTAATGTTTTTAAATTAAGGAGCCCTTGGTCCCAATCATTTAAATTGATTAGGACTTCATTTGTGCTATTCCACAACATCCAAATCCGATTCTATGTGTGTCTTTCTACATATGAATGTACAACACTGCGTATATAAAGGGGCTTTTTGCATACAAAAGAAATTTAGTGATGAAGAAGAAAGACAACAAAATTTTAGAATAATGCAAGAATATATAAAGTTAATATCATTAAGATAATTATTATAGAATACAAAAGATGATATTATTTTGATAATTATTATGTAAATTTTTCCATTTTGAAAATTTTTCTAAGTTTCAACTCCATTATAGAAATTTTGTGCATGTAATTTTCTCTGTATAATAGCTTGAAATCTTATACATTTTCTGCCTTTCGGATACACCAACTGGCCCTCAGCCTCTGGACCAAAGTCCAAGTGTTTCGCCTATGGGTAATAAATCCAAGAGCAACTTACAAGAATGCCTACTAAAAGAACATTTTCAAGATTACTCTCTTAAAAAACTCTTTTCAAAATTGTCCATTTAATAAAAAATAATTTATTAAAAGTTCAACTTGCCTTTCCTTCCGAAATAGAGCCTGCTAGGTTCTGTCTTGGTAGCCATCAGAACCTAGCTAGTTCTGTTTTAAAACCTGTCAGATTTCGTCGTAGGACTTGCCAGAACTTGCCTTTAGTCGTTGCAATAGGATGTCAGATTGTTGTCAAGTTTCAATGTATATTTTTTAAACCTACTAGATTCTGTATTGGAACCCAACGCTAGATTCAAAAAAAAAAAAAAAAGCAGAGCAAACAAAAAATTGCGTTTGTGTCAAATTAAATAACAACAAAATCTTTTGTATCAAAGAGCAGATAAAAAAAAATGCGTCTATGCAGGCAGACAATTTTTTTTTTTTTTAATTTTTGCAATCTCACAAAAATAACAAATAAACAAACAACAAATCCTTTTTTCCCTCAAAATGATAACAAGCAACTATGAACAACCATTTCCATTTTTTCGTCTCTCGATGTCATTTGTTGTTCATTACCTGCACCACATCGGCGACGGAGTAGATCGGGATATCAGGAGGTAAAGATCAGTACCTGTGTTTCTACCATAGCAAATTGAACGCCACGCTGTCAGATCTTCACGAATCGAAGGTCACCACCATCGGAGCTTCGAGAATAAAGGTCACCGTCGTTGCAGCTTCATCAGGAGGCAAAGATTGGTACCCGTGCTTCTACCATGGCAAATTGAAAGTCGCCATCGTTGGATCTTTGTGAATGGAAAGTCATTGCCATCTGCCATGGCGAATCGAACGTCACGTCATTAGATCTTTACGGATTGAAGGTTGCCTCCATCAAAGCTACTAGAATCAAAGGTCACCATCGTCAGAGGCTCATGTAGACGAAAACTCAATCACGACGTCATCTTCCTCGAGAGCTTTGCACGGCAGCATTGACGACACTAGAGGAGAGAGAAAGAAGAGAGAGAGAGCGAGGCAAACGGCCGTCGTGGAGGTGAAGGTCTTCATCGACGTGCCATTGAGGATGACAAGAGTAGATCGGAGAGAGAGCTCAAGAAGAGAGACTGGAGATAAAGGGAGGAGGCATAAAAAAAGAACAGGGGAAAAAAATGTGTCTATAATTTCTTTAAAAAAAGATATTAGGGTTTTTGGTTTAAACTAGGGTGAAAAAATCAAAAAATAAAACAAAATAAATAAAAAATGGAGAGTTTTAAAAAGTTAAAAAAAAAGAGGACATTTTTTTAATAAGGGGTATCCATATAGTTCCATGTAGTTTTCTCTAAACCTAGATCTTTCCCCACAATCCATGAAAAGCCCAAAAGCGATCAAAATATCAAAGTAGGAAAAAAGAAAAAAGAAGTGAAAAAAAAAGAGGAAAAAGAAATTCCAATATTCTAGATTAGAATGGAAAAGAAAGTCCTTTAAACTTCATCCCTTAAGAATGCCCATTTGATCCAAGAAGAATATTTTTGCTTAAACTACAATAATTTTTAATAAAGGCCTTTGTTTCCAATTTTTTTTAATCGATATCCAATCCAACTCACCCTTGTTATATCAAATGATCAATCCAATTGCTGAGGGGTGGATTGGTTAATTTTTTTTAAAGTCATTTCTAGGATCAATTTTTTTCATCTAGGATATTTTCTTGCGAAAACTACACATGAAGAACCTCAAAAATCTAATATTATATCTATTAAATAGAACCACAAAGTTATATATATGAAGAGAATACGTCAACAACGTAATACTTGAATTCCTATCCAACCAATTTATACTTAGATCGGTTTTGGAATTTTTGTTTGGTCGGTTATTTCTCAACTTTCATCACTCTTTCAAGCTTCATGCATGCTTTGAAAATCAGTACTATAAAAATTATTGAATAATAATCTCTCAGCCTTTCTCAAAAATTGCTCTCAAACCTGATCGAAAAACTTTCCATGATATTAAGAATTTAGGCCTAGTTTGGGATTGCTTTTAGAACTCCAAAAAGCACTTTGTATAAAAACCGGATGCAATTTTAGCGTTTGATAAAAGTTCACATAAGCATTTTTGCACATAAACCAATATACTTTTTAAGTTGTTTGAAGAACATATAAATTGTAGCTTTTAGATTTTGCTTTTGCTTTCGCTTTAAGTAAAAGTAGGGCTTCTCCTAAAAGCACATCAATCTCAAACTGAGCCTTAATTAGCGTCTCAAAGTCTGATTATAACTGATATAATGATGTTAGTTTTTAAAGAGCTTGAAGAGCTTAGGTAAGATTGTTGTTCTGGACACACTGTGATATCATTTCCGATAATGCTAAGAAATGAATGATGCAACGATCCTAATTTTTTTAAAACCAATGCGCATAGTGTATGATTTTTCATCCTTTTACTGATAGGCCTTTGATTAAAAAATACTAAAGGATTGCATATGGATAACATCTCATCGCCGCGTGAGTTGATATAATAAAATAATCAATCATATAATATATGGATCCCTAATTTACTCCTAAGAAATATATGTACGTGTACATTGACGTTCAAAAGTAAAAAAGTATACGTTAAAAGGACATTTCCATTCTTTAAGCTACGTTTTCCTGATAAGCTGGTTTAAAGAAATAATATAAAGGAATACAAAACATTAACATGATCAAAGAATATAATTCGTCAACCTTTAGGTCACCTTAATGCTAGAACACCAAAGGCACTTTGTGAATGCATATACAAACTCGCGGTAGACATGCGTACATTCATAAACATTGTGCATATATGACTGCGGTGATCAAGTTCATTAAATATATTTTCTTAAGTAGCTAAATGTGTTCTAATTGTAACATTGTCCTTACTAAGAAAAGATCTACAACATATATATATATATATATGTACACACACACACACATATGTATACATATAACATACACGATTTCACATGTGTGATGCTTGGAACAACTGATATAACAGCATGCACGGATTATTTTGATACTTCATTAAATTTTTTGCTTCTACACTTAGCAGCATACGAGGAAAAAACCATTATAAGTTAGACAAATTATATTTTTATGTTATAATGCGTTTTGAGAAGTTGACGTCTGAGGAGTTAATCAAATTAAACGAGCTATCTCTTTGACGGCTGAGTTCTCCTATGACGTGTTGTTTACTAGTTTAGTCTGGTTGGGCTTAGTCTGAGTAGCCATTATAGTTTGAATTGACATGGTAAAGATTTAATAGGAACAAAACTAACTGTGTAACTTATAGGATGCTTGGAACAACAGTTCAAAACAGTTCATACAATTGGTTTGAATTGTGAATAGTATAAAACTCTCACATGCTATTGTAAAAAGTTATAGTGTAAAGCTCTTACATGCTATAATTCTCAAACTTAAATTGATGATTTAAACTACTCTCGCAAACACTCTATTAGAATTTCAAAACTCTATTTGTTTCAACATTTTGAATCAATGTTGAACAATAATTTTCACTCTATATATTTGTATTTATAATTTAATATTTTTTATTATTATTTTTCAATTAAAAAACTTCTTTTTAGATATTTAATATTTATTTTTTAAATGAATAAGTTTTTCATGCTTTAAACTAGAGTTCTCACTATTAAAAATATAAATTTATTGCAGATTTTTTGTTCAGATTAATACTTAAACTACATATCCAAACGTCAATCTGAATTACAGTTCAAACTACACCGTTCATGTTGTTCTATTCAAACCAAGAAAGTTGAAGTCAACATGATTCAAATTAGCAAACCAAATAGGGCCTTAATACTATGTCACATTTTTGTCTTATATTTTGAAGGATTTTGATTCTTATAAACTTCAAATAGTTAATGTCGCATCTCTTCTGAATTAAACAGTATTAATAACAAAATAAAACATGCAACTGATAAAGTTGTAAAAGTTGTAAAGTAGCTCATATTGCGATAGCTAGCTAGTAGTCCTCATGTAAAGTAGCACGAAAACAAAATAAAATAAAATGAAATGGAAACTAGCTGGGAAGCCCCTAACCCTTTGGATATTAGTAGGGAGAGACGCCCACATTGGCAGGAGTACTGAAAAGTCCATCGTTCATTAGCATGTTTTCTGCTTCCTGCAAAAACCCAACGGTTTTTCCATAGATATATCATCAAAAAACACTATTTTTTTAAGAAAAGAAAAGAAGAGAAAATTCATGTTTATGTGTGCATGACTTTTATGCTCATCAATAATTATAGTAAAGAAATTAAGAACTCCATGGTTGATAAATTGATTAAGATTAGGCTTTCAATACTTGCCTGCTGGGGTAGATTAGCTTTTTTCACGGGTTGATGATCGGGCGTTAGTCCGAGGTGGATGTGAGGAAAATGGGCCCACTGGGAGAAGGAAAAAAAATAGATGATCACAAATAAATCAAGTTGCCTAGAATTCATAAAGATGGAGAAACCAAACCCAACATTTAAAAGAAAAAGTGTATGCATGTTTTTTTAGTCAAGCAAGAGTGAAGTGTGAGGAGGGACGACCGATCATGGCTACCTGATTACAGAGGCCTACAGCTATTAGCTAGGAGAATTTAAATTGAGAGCTACTTATTTTCAAATTCGATATGTTGTTAGTTGGTTCACAGCTATAATTAACAAACACTCATATTGATTCATAACAAATATACATAGAGCATGTATAAATTAACATTAGATAATGAAAGCTCTCTCTGTTTCTGTCTCTCTCCCTCTCTCTCTCTCTCTCTCTCTCTCTATATATATATATATATATATATGCATATAATTTTTTTACCAAAACATGTAATTACTATATATATATTGATGGCACAAGGAAATGAAACCCTAGCTACAGTAAAAAAAGTTAACCCTAAATTAGTTCTTACATTCTTTGCAGCAGCACTAAAGGCCTCTCTGTGGCTTATGTCAGGATTTCCAGCTTTAATACGTTGTATCTCGTCCCTGCACATATTTTATTTTTCTCAACGGCACATATTCGAATAGAAAACCTTAATTAAATTTCAGTGGAAGAAGATTATAGATATACACACACATATAAAGTCATACAAAAATAATTGACGTCAATAATGTTACGTATATACACATATATAGGTATAATATTTTCAAACTAGTAATTCTCAGGTTCACTCTCAATTAAAGCAACATTACTTGGAGATTATATAATATAACTTACTTAATGAAGCGATTGTAAGCAGATGGTACTCTCTGTCTCTTCTCCGGAGCTGATCATGATCACGCAATATACATGTTTTACACAGAAAGATAAACAGACACGCATTAAACTCGCTTCTGCTGACATTTTTTTGTTTCATTTTTCTTTTCTAGTACACGTTTTCTGGTTTTCATCTCTCTTCTCTCTCTCATCTCTAGCAAAAAATAAAAGATTATACCTGTAAATGAATACTACATCATGTGTAAAAGTTTTTGATAAAAAAAATCTAATAATATTATATCAACTTCCACATGCAGAAATATTTTGAGCTTTAATTTTTGTGCACTCTATATTAGACTGTGTATGGACACATGAAAGGTTTCCCTAGCTAGTTATTGAGAAGGAGCTCAAACTCGATTTAGTTTGGTAATCGGAATGTGAGGAAAATGCTAGCTGGTGACGATTTAGCAGTAATTCTGTAGTGGGTTTCAAGAAAGAACTTAAAAAAAAAAAAAAAAAAAGGAAATGTGGTTGCCGATCTAAAAAGCAGACAAGAAAAGCATCTTTTTCCAAGCCCAAAAAACTTAACAAGAAGAAGAAGAAGAAGAAGAAGGTGGTGTTTTTCTTTTTCTTTTGGATGATGATGATCAGAAGGTTGTTGTTGTTTAGGAGAATTACAGTGAATTATTGAAAAGGCTTTTTCAATTGGGTTTATGTATTGAGAAAAATGTGCTAAAAAGATATTCTTGCTTTTGACGTTGACCAAGAACCTTGGAAACTGAAAGCAGTAGGGGCATAGATTTCCATTTTACTTCACAAGCCGCAATAAGTCCACTTGGGCTATCAAAAAAAGGTCTCATAGTCATTGTCCACAGAGTCTTATTCACAAGAATTTCACCCAAGTCCCAAAGAAAAGGCAAATATAAGATGGTGCTTTAAACGCCGAAAAACAATAAAGAAAAAAAATTAAAGTGAAGATTAATATTTCTCACGTCTGTTAACAACTGGAGGCTTAGGGATCTCCTGATGATCAGCTGCTGCTCTTCCCCGGCCTGGAATCATGACCAAATCGTGATTAGGGTTTGACTGATTCCTCGTCATCACATTCGGCGGCAGCGGCGGCGAGCTTCGCATCATCATATCCTCCTTAATTTTGTTGTAAAATCAACATCACACAATCAAAAACAACACTAACACAACAACAAGAATAATAATTAATAAAACCTAACATTAATTTTTATAAGCCCAAAAACAATGCTATGCAAAATCTGAAACCCTAAGACACTATATAGTCTTATATATAATAATAAAAATGATAATAATAATATTACGAGAAGAAATTGTTGAGAGAAGAAAGAATGTCCCAAGAACTGATGAAGGTGGTTAGGAGCAGAAGGGAGAAGCGAGCCTCGCATGTTCACTGAGAGAAGATTTGTGCAGTGACCACATCGAACGGTGACGGTCTTCAACAAACTACCTGATGGAACACTAACCTAAACCAAAAAAAAAAAAAAACACAAAAATACAAAACCCCATTAAGGAAATGAAAGAAGATAATAAGAACATCATATATATATGTGTGTGCATGTGTGTGTGTGTGTGTGGATGATGTTCTATATATACCGCGAGGACAGTGTCACAGAAGTTGCAATGGACGTAGCAGAGCTGGTCGGAGGGAGAGAGGTGGTCCGGTGAAAAGGCAGCAGACGAGGCGGACATTTTTTATTTTTTATCTTTTTGGGTACTTTTGATTAACTTCTATCTTCTCTCTCTATCTTTCTAGTTCTTTCTCTCTCTTTGTGAGTGTTTGATTTGATATGACTGATGGGATTGACTGATCAGTAGTGGGATTTTGATGATGGACATGCACATAAATAAGAAAGAAAGGAAAAAAAAAAAAGCCTCTTTTGGATCTGATATGTTTGATCTTCTTGATTGCTGAGCTAGCTCATCTCTCAGGGGATATAGTGAGGAAGATGGGATTTCAGTAAATTTAGTAGTTATGTGGTGAGAGAGTAGGATTAAGGAAAATAATGTAATAAATAATAGATATAGAAAAAAGGGGCTGGAGATAATATTGGGATTTCTTTTATGGCCTACTAGGCACATGTACATGGTGGTGTTCGTACAAGTTATTTGATGTATGTACCACATATCGTGAGACCATGAGAAGAATAGTCATTAGTATTATATATTGGATATATAGTTGAAAGCAAATTTAACATAAAGGGCGGAGAGAGAAAAAAACGTATGTGGCGAGAATTCCACTATTGGAATATGTAAAATATGTGTGAGTGCATCAGAGAGAGAGAGAGAGAGAGAGAGAGAGTAAATATGAGGAGAGAGAAAAAAAAAAGGGAAAGAGACGTGTGCATGGGAGTGATTAGCTTTGGGGTCATTCAGCTGTTGTTTTCACAGTTAAGAGAGGGGCTGGGTCTGGGGCTGTGACTGTGAAAAAAGCCTTCCGTTTTCCTCGGTTTTCTACAATTCCATTTCTCTGACGCTGTATTGCTGATCCCCAACTCATCTATCAAAGTGTAATAATGATGTTCGTTGCTAACTCTGTGGCTAGCTAGAGGTGTACACAAAAGTCCCCAAGAGCGGGGGCTTATATATCTACAGCTGGCACAATATATATATACACACACATACACACCCACACATTACTTATCATCTTGGGGTTGAAGGGGCCATATACATGTAGGGTTTTTTAATGTCCCTTAAGCATAAAATATAAAAGTGAAAACTTAACATTGCAGTTACAAAGCATAACATTGATACTAGAGAGTTGTAATCATATGATTGTCATTAAAGTATGGCTTCAAACCTTAAGCGAATTTATCAAATTGATATTCTTTTGTTATGTTTTTAATATAAATTTTTTGATATTATGTTTCCCTAACATCAAGATATTATGTTTAATGATAATTATATTACTCGTTTTACTTCAAGATATGTTACATTAAAAGGATGGTAGACGTAGAAAGACCGTAGAAAAAACCTATATACATATATTGTCTTCTGTTATGACCTAAAATACACTTTAGGTCCTCCATTTTCGGTCTCTTTGAGAAAAACAAATCTTTAAGTATGTATTTAAATGCGAGTTTCTCGGGTATGGTATAAACATATTGGGATATTAACGCTCATGTGTTAATAGATCGATCCTTACATGATCTTATTTGTACAGTGAGCAATGTGCCTGGTTTTTTTTTTTTTTTCGTAAAGGAAAAATAAGCATTGTGTGTTAATAGATATCATTTCATTATATGTTTACACAATTTGAATATATGCCTTTTTTGACATGTAATTATATGATAGTATCTTAATAGTAATATTTATTAAAATAATGCGATTTTCAATTTAAAATTTTGATATTCATTCGTGAGTTCCAATTTCAAATTCCTTTGATTCTACTCCTTGTATTAAAAACCTGACTTGCGAATTCAAGTTCCAACCTGTCACAAGTACTTCTCGAATTTTAATATCTGAGGAAATTTTCCCAATGTGCATTAGGAGATTTAACATTTATAAGTTGGACCGAGACTTTTAATTTTAACATTTGAAAATTTAAATTTGATAATTCATGGAAATGCCGTCCAATTGATAACTAACGTCAACTAATATGGATATTGGGTGTCAGATAAGTTAAAAAGTTAAGTATAATCCACGTTGTCAATCAATATGAAAAGTTTCGAGTGCAGTTTGTGTTAGTTGTTTGAACCACAATTGCAACACATTTTCGAATTTAATTACAATTCTATTTTCTAAATGAAAAGATTTAGGTTTAATAAGTTGCCCAATGTCAATTAAGTTCAAGGTGCAGTATCAATGAAAAAATTAAAAAAATGCAAATACCCTTTCATTTTTTCTTTGCTTTTTTTTTTTTTTTTTTTGGAAATGTGCCTTTTCATTTAACACTCTCATAAGATTTTTGGAAGAGAATCTCCAATATCCTAGCCAATTTCAACTAGTTGCCACTATGCTTTTGGATTCATACATTTTTTTTTTCTCAACGTGAATGTTATACATCTCTTAATAGGACGTCATTAGCAAAAAAAAAAAAAGAAAAGAAAAGAAAAAAGCACACTCATAAAGATGGAACTCCCTACTTTATGGTGCTTTTTGTTGAATTCAAGTGTGGCAAGCAAAGAACTGAGTTACAATTATACGCGGTTAACATGATAAACTTACAAAGCATCAACGTCTTTTTCCGGGTCCTTAGTGGGAAATTCACCAAATATTTATTACGGCAATAATAACACAATCACACAAAAAGCATTTGGGGCTTCACATTATAATCGATTTGACTACTCACATATCTCTCTCATATGTTTGTCAGTGACAACAGAAGAAAACAGGAATCCACTGCAATTTAATTTAATTTCATTTGTCCTTTCTTGTATATTGTATATATGCATGCATTTATATATGTTTCTTCTTTGTCGGCTTACTGTTCTCGTCTAGTTTTATTCGAACTGTAACCCTAAAATCCAAAGTTGGTGTGAATTTTTTTTGGCTATTAGTATGGTTGTTTCTTGTATTATAATATCATGTCACTTTGGTCCGTCTTTTTATTAGTAAAACTATCTTCAAAATGAGTGTCAATGCTAATAATATATTATTTCAATGTTATATCTATATTTTTTTTATAATTATTAGGTTTTAAAATTTATAAAAGTAAACTTTTAATATTAAAGTAATTTAAAAGTGAGAATGTTGTAATGATTATTGAGAAAAAGTTGATGCATTTATCAATGCGAACCAAATGCTAAATTTGCCTTATACTATTTGGTGGCAAAATTTATCATCAAATATAGCACATCAAGAATGTGCACTATAAGAAAAACTACATTTAACGATATATTATTTACGACATGTAGTTTTTAAATGTCATTGAAAAGTACATACAACGACATCTCCAACAAAGATATTATTAACAACATTTGAAACAATAATTAACGACATCTATATAGATGTCGTATTAAAGGTCTCCTTCTAACGATAATAGTTTAATGTCGTTAAATTATTTAACGACAAGTAGGAGATATCGTCAAAGTCTTGGAGATTTTACGACATCCCTTATAGACGATATCTTGACCAATGTCGTCTATAAGGGGTGTCGTAGAATCTCCAAGGTTTTGACGACATCTCCTACTTATCGTTAAATAATTTAACGATACTAAACTATTGTCGTTCAAAGGAGACCTTGAATACGGCATTTATATTTTATATAGATGTCGTTGTATGTACTTTTCAACGACATTGAAAAACTAGATGTCGTAAATAATATGTCGTTCAATGTAATTTTTCTTGTAGTGGTGACATCAAAAATTGATAAAAGGTTACTTTACTATTTCATATATCTAATATTCTCCATATTGTTATTAAAATTTTTATAAGTTAGAACATGTTGTATTTAATATTGTAACTATTTTGTATATATTTCAATTTCCACCATTCTATATAGATGTGATTATCTCAATTAAATTTCAAAAATTCATCGTCGACTTTAATAAAAACGACTAAAAATACCAAAAGCTTAAAGCTCTATTTTGAGACTCATGTGATACAATACTCAAAATTCAAGAAGGTGTTAAGAACCCTTTCCGAACAAGATTCTCACAAAGGTGACTATGATATAATAGAAGGTCTATAATATAATAGTTTCTCCCTACACGTTTTGGAAAACTATCGCCATCCAAACTTGAAGTTGTGGATTTTTGTTTCTCTCTTGCCCAAAATTGTGCCTTAAATAGGTTAAAATCGCAGTCAAGTAGTTACAAATGAGCACTCATGGGGTGGATTTTGTAGCTTCTTCCTTCTTGAATGTGATCTAGTTGAGTGTATGGCATGGCAGTGCTAGGAGACTAAGGTGTCTCTTTACCATAAGTTTGTTTCTATCCAAAACATCGCTTCTGCTTCCATGTTTAGCATGAAAAAGTTTGGTAATTTCAAGCATTTTTTTCTCATGATATATTTCAAGAAAATAATTAATCTATAGCTAGGGAACAATATGCCATCACCTGATCATCATGGTACATGTGTGCACCTATTTTTAAAATACAAGATGTTTAACACGGTAGTATAGTGCTTTCTGCAATATGGTTATTTGCTATTTCCAAAATATACAGACCCTTCACGACATAAAATATTGCCTAGTTAAAACACGATATACTGACAAAAAAAAAAAAGTAAAGCAAGCGAATTAATTCCTCTCTAGCTGAAAATGCTAAAGAGTTATTTATATTTTTATACCTTCTATTATAGGCTTATTTAAAAACTATACTTTCGGTTTTTAATCTCATCAGAAGAATACCTTTAGATTAGATATAATACAAAAATCTATATTTTACCTTAGTCAACAATTGGTTTTTACATGTAAAATGACCAAATTATCCTTAAAAAAAAGAAAAAAACTAAAATTTTCATAAAATAAGAAGAAAATAAAAACAAAACACACAAAAAAAAACCCATTTTAAGGATATTCTAGACGTTTTCAGGGGTCAAATCCTTAGTTTAAAGTTTCTTTTTTAATTTTTCAACTTTTTTAATTTTCAGTTTGAAGGGGTTTTAGGTAACCTTTGGGAAGTTGACCGGAAAATAGATAAATTTATTTACTAAATTTAATTATGAAGAATAAACTTAAATTACAGGGTTTAAAAAAGGTAGATAACCCAACGCTAAATAAGCAAGTGTGTGGATCCCACGAGGATCGTGGGTTCCACCTTTCCACCATCCACGCTTGAAAATAACAATTCAATGTATATCATCAACAATAGGGGGGACTATCTACAGAATAATTTTTCTTCAACATTAATGGACCATCGTGTATAGGATTTTTATTTTGGTATTGACATTTCTATATAATATATGTATACAGTTTCACATATAAAGTTATTTATCTATATATATCTTCAAATATTGTTAATTATCTATCCTAAAATATCACAAAAAGAAAATTATGTTTTAAAGCAAAATTTCTTGCTCTGTAATTTTTGTTGTTATTCCCACTAATATTGATATATTCCTTGAAGTTTCTTTAAACATGAAATAACTAATATTTCCATTCATACCATTTTTTTTTTAACCTTTTAGTACATTGAGGATACCTTGTTAACTATTTCGTATTATGTATTATAGTTTCATAAGAAATAAGATATTAAAGTTTGACGAGGATTATCTTAGGAAAAAAAAAGTTTGACCCGTTTTGAATAGGTCTTTATGTAGTTCAATTGGTCAAGAAAACTACGGCCACGCAACGTAAGTATAAAGTTTATTAGTGATAAACTTGAGTTTATTTGAGTTTATCATGATAAATTGAGTTTAATACTGATAAACTTGAGGAGTTTATCAAATAAACTCAGTTTATCAATGATAAGTAGCTATTTGTCTAATTTAAAAAAGTTCTGGTCATTTATTTTAAAGATACTATTAAAAATGTTACCTAGCTCAATTTCACAAAAGAAAGGAACAAATAACATGAAATAAAAAGAAATTTATCCTGTCAAAAAATATAAAGAAGAGGTAGAACATAATCAATTTCTATAGTATTTGAAAGAACGATTGAAAGCAACAGTTTTGGTTTAATAATAGAAACATTTGAAAGCTTTATATTGTAGTAATTTTTTTCTTTTTATTGTAGCATATAAGATTTTTATATTATTCATAATTGTAACTGATGATTCCAATAGTTCTTGCAAACGGCCTAATGCATAGATTATGCACACACCAATGGCTGTAATTGTTCAAGGAAATGATAAAAAAAAAAAAAAAAAAAGCAAAGAAAGAAGAGTGATAATACATACGAAAACATATGCAATAGATTTAAACAATTAAATATTTCCGTAGCGTTAAACGTGAGACTAAATAAGAAAGATAAAAGAAAGAAGTAAGAAAAAATGACCAGTTGAATTGGGCACCTGTTAGAAGAGTAATAGAAATATACTGGTAATTTTTCTTTTTCTTTTTCTTTTTTTGTTTTTTCAGTGGGGATCCATGTCCGCCATCGATAGACCCAAAACATGACAAGAGTCAATTTATGGTACGAAATTTAACCAAGAATGCAATTACATTTGCAATCTGAATTTCTTTTAATTAGAATTGTACTTCTGGCTGGTGAATTCAAATTGCTACAAGCTCTCTCCAATCCATGCTTTGGGCAGCTTTATAAGTTGTTTAGTAGGGTGGTTAGAACCGTTAGTTAGAACTATTTTTACTGTAGCATGTAAGATTTTTTTGAATTGTTATTATAGCATGTAAGAGCTTTACACTGTTTATAACTAAGAAAGTAGTGTGGACTACTACTACTAAACACCACCATAACAATTATAGGGGAGAATTTAGGGAAATGAAAATTTTAGGATTTTGGTTTTAGGGTTTCCATTTATTGAATGGGGTGGGAGGTGCATTTAGCACATTATAAATTTTTAAGTTATTTATTTTTTTATATGTTATATTTTGAATTTATTCAAACAATCTACTTTTAGTTTTCGACCTTATTGAATCTATACATTTAAATTAGATTTAATATATAAATCTATACCTTTTTTCCCTATCAATTGATCAATTTTGACCTAAAAATTACCCAAAACACTATCAAATTAAAAAAAAAATGAAATAACTTTAAAAACGAAAACAAACTTTATACTAAGTTTTTTGCCTCAAAAATACATAAAATACTTTCAAAAATAGATGTTTTGTGTGTTTTTATTTTTGTTTTATTCTTTTTTTTAAGTTTTAGTTTTTTTCTTTACTTAAGGATAACTTCATCATTCTAAAGATTAATATCAACTATTGATTGAGGTAAGGTATAGATTTATGTATTAAATCTAATCTGAAGATATATATTTGATGAGATTGAAAACCAAAAATATAGTTTTTAAATTAATCTAAAATAGAGGGTACTCCTAAATTTTCAATCATCCCTTCTTTGTCTCAGTTTATTTTTAGCATTATTGAGATTTTGTTGAATGGTTATCGTCGTTGTCGTCGTCATTTTTTATTTGGGAATTTATGTATGTGTGTTGTGTATGTATGATTTTTTTATCTCTGAAATTTAAATTGTTGGAGTGACTCTAAGACCATGATATTATTTTAGCTTTTAACTGTGCCAAAAGTGCAGCAAAGAATGTTATTACTTGATCCCAACAAAGCATCTCTAGATTATTTACTAAGAACTACTATGTTAAATGGAAAAAAAAATAAAAAATCAAGTACTTCTTATAGTCAACAACCTCAATCCTAAATTGAATGCGCATATTCAATTTGTATTTTCTGATCAAATATGTATCATGATCAAAGGATCGATGATCATATGGTCATATATTATTGAATAGAGAATTTGGTCATGGTTCTTTTATCTCTATATTTACTGATTATTAATTTCGAAAATACTCTTCTTTGAGTGTTTCATTCATGATAGTCTAAATTCATGCAAGCTTGGATCATTAAGTACGTTGGATCTTTTTACATGTTTCATAGTCACGTATGAAAAAGGTGACTTGTAATTTTGGCATGCCCAAGTGTCGGAGATTTTTTTTCATCACACAAAATTTGGAGGATATTTCGAAACTGATGGTACCAAACAACGCTTTCTAGATATTAAATAGACCCGGAAAAAAGTTTTGGATTGTTGAATTTATTTATTTTTATTCTTCTTAGATTTATCTGACAAACGTCATTCGAACTTTAACTGTTGAAATCGATTTTCCATCATGGTGCAAGGATATTGCTTAGATGAATCTTTTGTCTCCGCATTCACATTTTTGCACTGAGAAAACAAAACAACCCATTCAATTGCAATTTCTTGTTGCTATAGGATTATGATAAACCATAATAATACATACTACTTAATAGTGATCAGCTTAATCCATTTTTTGTCAGGAACATTAATAATAATAAAAAAAAGGGCCCGTGAGAAGTCGTTTATGACTTTATTTGTGCGTTGTATTGTAGAGACGTTCAACTATTTGCAGAAATTGGGATGAGATCGTACCTGACAATGACAAATCCCCATGTTTTGTCTTTTACCGCCGAGGCATTGACCATGAATCTAAGCTTCTCTCTTCTCTTTCTGAGTTTTGTCATGAATGCATCTGATCCCGTGAGTACTTGTAGAGTCTTTTTTTTAAAAAAAAAAAAAAAAAAACCTTCCAATATTACCGCTGTTCTAAGGCCTAACCATTTTTTTAAAATGTCAATACTATATATATTTTTTGATCGAATATCAATACTATATTTGTTACAAAAAAAAAAAAAAGAAGAAGAAGCGAGAATGTCATATTTGACATGTTATATTTTATATTGTATTTTAATAAATAATATATATTCATAAATTTTAAGCTTTACTAATTGTAAAATAAAATATATTACTTCAAATTTTTGAATAATTTGAGAATAGTAATGTTGTAATTATTAAATGAAAGTTCACCAATCCAACCCATTTTAACTGAATATTAAAACTTCACCTTAGATATAATATATCCCAAATTTAAAATTTGTGTATTTTATTGGAGAGTGATTATTGTATCCAAATACCAAAATTTTGTATTATCACATTAATTTGATGTGCATTAAAGATGCCCTAAGCAAAGCAAGCTATATCTCATACATTTACAACAAAAGTGAAGCCATTGATATTAATATTGAAATTTAATATATACAGTTAATGAAATAAATGACTTAATTATATTTTTTTGAATTAAAATATGGCTTTAGTTTGTAAATATTTTACATACGATTTAAAATAATATCATTAAAAAAATTACTACATAATTATATAGTATAAAATATGATATCATTATTATAATTAGTATGGGATTATGACTTTTTAAAAAATATTCTAAAAATTATATTGAATTTTACCCGAATAATTTGATCATGTAGTGTAATTTTTTTGTAATTAATATCTATTGGACGATTAAACTGGGATTCATGAATATATATATAAGCAAAGACAAGTACACTATGGAAAGTGTTAGGACTCCTTAAAAGGCTATCTCCCGCCTGTAAAGTAAAAGTTCATTAAAGACAACCATTAATATAGTGAGAAGTTATATAGGCTGGCTGCCATGTTAAAACAGCGAAAGGGGATCGGCACGCCTGCGTGGAGTACAGCTTCACTGTCTCTCTAAATTAAGCTATAATTATATCTGCAATCTATTAAGCTACATTTATATGGGAATCCCACTTTTCCACAAGCCTCTATGGCCTCTGGGGATGTCAGCAAACCAAGCCATAAAAGTAAGATCCATATTTCTTTGTTTTCTTATCTGCGGTAACTGCCACGCGTACTGACTCACCCTCAATGGCATGTATGGGTGAGTCTCAGCCTCTGTTTCTCCTCCTCCATTTGCAGCCTTCACAAAAAGCCTTTCACACGATATAGCTGCCGAGGGTGTAGCCGTTGCAGCCTATACAGGCGGGTTCTTTTGGAGTAGACGTATACCAGGAGGGTATCTTTTTTGGTTGTTAAATTTGATCAAAATTATATTTCTCATACACGGATACGACCGTCGATAGATAGAATCTTATAGATAGGTTGTTTTTTTGTTCCCACGTAGAACTGTCTTTTTTATATCCTTTGAACAATGACTCATTTTCTTTTGAGTTGATTATATAATTGTACCTCTTAATTTTAACTATTACTTAATTTGTTCTTCTATTTTTAGAAACTATCCTTAAAATTTTAAAAACTTATTTCAATTTCATTCCATTAATAAAAAAAAATAGACAAAATAACATAACTATCCTTAAATAGTTATAATAAATATTTTATATATTAAAAACATAAAAAAATTGAAAAAAAACATCAAATTTCAAAAAAAAGACCTTAAATTTTATGACTTCTTAAATTTTAAAATATATTTTTAATATTTTTTTCAAGAAGAAGCATATATTTTATAAACATATTTGGTTTAGTCAATGGTATTTTTATCTTATCTCTATGTTTTTAAGTTAAAAAGTCTATAAAAGATAAAATTGAAAAAAAATTTTCAAAATCAAAATATACCTTGATAGTTTTTTAAAACCAAAAGAACAAATTAAAAAATAATAAAAACTAAAAGGTGTAGTCATACAATTTTCTTTTTTTGTCCTCTCTTTCCTTCCTTTCACCCTTTTCTTTCTTTCTCTTCTTTTATGCCCAACGATAAGCATTGAAACTCTTTTAAGCCTCCAACCCAACTTGTCTCCGTAGAGGTGGTAGTGGGTAGGCGGGGTCTGGTGTATAATTTCTCATTCTATACAGGTATTATTATTCAGTTTTACAGCAGAGTTTTGTCGTTCATATAGAATGGTCACTTTTCTCTATATGGTTAATTGTTATCTCAATCAACTTCTACAGACCCTGCTGCTTTTGCACCGATTTTTGGATGGCAAATGGCAGACACGTGGTCTAAATCCAAGTTCTAACCTGATTCCATCCATGAGAGACGTAAACCCACTAGGTTATATGTATATATATATATATATATACATATATATATATATATAATCTTATAAGATATTATGCACAGAGTTCTGTGAATGAAAACCACAGAAGTCAATAGATTTCTGGGCAATGGCACCACAAACAGGTACCAGAAACGTCTTTGAAACAGTAAAAATTGATTTATTCTAACAAATGGAAGCAAAATTCCATAAGAAGGCACCACCAACATGCATGTATAATTTTCTTTATCAATAAATCGCATTTCTAACTATTTTGAGAGCCAATAGATGATAAGAAATAGGGTACAAGCTGCAATTACTGCAGACAGAATCAGAGTGTCTCTTGATCTTCGCCTTCTGATTGAACCTGCAACAGGTTATACAATCTTAGAAATACGTCATGTCAAGAAACCAAACTGGTTGAATAGTTGCTTTGCTATATGAACAAGTACCAAGTAGGCCACGGATGACGGGAAACTTGTCACTTAGAAGCTTCACTTTCCCTTGAACATCTCCAAATAAAGCTCTTTGAGAGCCCAAGACTGCCCTTGTTGTTTGAGCCTGACTAATCACATCATCTATCTGCATAGAAGTGAACCCCAACATTCATGTCGCTTCTGTATCAAAAGCATACATGGGAAATTGTACACAAAAACATCACACCTTAAGCATTGACTACTCTAATAGCATTTTTAGCTTACATGGGATATGCTTCCATGGATTGCGGCTCTCTCCCTTAGTAACTGCATTCTTGGAGACATACTCCCAGATGCCTGCATCAACGCATATTAAATAATTATCTTTCAGTTGCAATTTTCTTATACAAGGCGGGATCGAACCCGCAATCTCTCTCCAAAGCTACAGCCTACCACCACTAGACCACATGATCTTGGCATCGATATTCAGGTAACAATAACATAAAATGTTTAGGAAATATGCCCTACAACAATTACATATGTAGAGCTGTAAGGAATTTCAGAGGTCTCCCACCTTATACTCGCTGATGTCATCCCTGACTGAACTCAGAAGCTCCGCGTGTTCCCTCATTGAGTTGATATTTCCCTTGATTCGTCTAAATTCCTAAACGGATAAAGGTCAAGTAAGAATTGGAATGAACCGCCTACAAGCAAATTTGTTTATTCTTTGAGGAAAAATGTTAACAAACTAATAAGGACTAACCAAGATCTGGCAACTCATATCAAAAGGATTTGTTCAATAAGACTACCATTACCATGGCGTCAATGTTACACCATGACCTTCTATTTAAACCACATCAAGCCCTTAGAGAAAGGTATCTTTTCAAAATGGATGTTTCTCTGGGAAGCTGCTAAATGTACTTTTTGAGTGTTGATCCTTAATGTAGTGGGAGCGTGACTCAACATGAAAAAATGATAGTCTTCTTAAAATCCATTAATTCACTTAGAATATCGGACAATAAGGCATCCACTAATATGGCGATTTGCTCACAAATGCTAGGAAAGCAGGCATCCACTAACCTGGCAATTCGCTCAAGAATGCCAGGAAAGTAGGCATCAACTACTCGATATAATACCACAAAATACCAAGAAAGTTGGAAAATACAAGAGAAATACTCGACAGTAATTAAAAAAAGAGCATCCCCCTCTTTACATATGATAGGACTAACATATTTATGAGCTAAATTGCTCTAAATAGAAGCGAACAACTACAAATAAAATTAGGCAACTAAAAAATTCCAGATATTATAAAGAAATAAAAACAAAAGCAGGAAACTAGCTAATATTGAACCAAGAATTAAATGAGTATTTTACTTTATTAGAGCAAATTATTTTATTTTAAAAGAAAACCTGTCTTAAAATTGTGATATAGCTAACTCATAAGCTAAACATACAATTCCCAATCCCACAATTTGTTTCTGAATATAGCCTGCAACAGATCGACTCCTTCGACAGGTCTAAAACATTCGTTAAATATCTCTTCCAATACAAAGCCAAATAAGATCGATTTAAATATATCACCCAATACAAACCCAAATAAGATCGATTCACAATCAATATACCAATTCGTCGAGTAGAGCTACTAGCACACTTGAAGCAATAATCTAAGGTAACAATTAAGTTTTTATTTGTATAACAACAGGACTGGTTTAAAAACATACGAACGTCTAATGCCTTGGTCAGGAAAAGAAAAGGGGGAGTAATTTGTTTGAAAAGGCAAGTAAGAAGTAGAATAATATTCTATAACTAGAAGTTGGTTTTCAATGAAAGTCATCATGGCTCTAAAAGTATACATGAAATGAAATCTCATTTATAGATTCTCTGCTTGATACAATATAATGAGGACAATTCTTCTTCGTGGAATTTGCAGTGCTAAAATTAAAGAGAAAGGAAACCTGGGTAAATTCGTGGAGTATGTCTCTATGCCTTGCCAGTTTCTGAGTTACAGAAGTAGCTGGTGTAGCAGAAGCGGCACATCGACTCATTGAATCATTTATATCCAAAAGCTTCTCAAGCAATGATTGGATTTCCATTTCCATGGACTTCCACGACCTGCTTGACCCAACAGTTGGTGATCCAGTATCCACATAACCTGATTCCAAAACTTTTCTTATCACAAAATCCATGCAACCTCATCGATCCACCATGCATTTCTCCCAAAACAAACACTACTTTGTGCAGACCATCTCCATTGCAAATGCTAATATTAATGCTAGCTATGACGTCTGTGAAAATGACATATTTGATATGTAATTTCCTTTTGCTCCAAAGCATGATGTTGTTTTAAATGCTATATCTACTTTTTTGTCGTAATCATTTGAAAGTTGTAAAAATGAACTTTTAATACTGGCAATTTGAACATATTAACCTTTTGCTCCAAAGCATGATGCTGTTTTAAATGCTATATCTACTTTTTTGTCATAATCATTTGAAAGTTGTAAAAATGAACTTTTAATACTGACAATTTGAACGTATTAAATATACCAATGTTGTAATGTTTAAAACAAAAGGTAAATTCCTCAATTAAAAAGCTAAAATTTGACATGTGCAACAGAGCTAAATTTGCCACCAAGTATAGCATAGCATTGCATTAAAGAGTATTTTTTTCTAGCCAAATGCTATAATTTGACATAAACACACTAATGTATGAATGCACTATTGATGCTCTACGAATCCATAAAACTAAAAAATTAGAAAAATGCAAATCAAATCACTAACAATTCCGCGCTTTTCAGCATAATTCCCCAATCCGTCAATCAAAATCTCCCCGAACCACCAAAGTTCTCTCTCTGTCTCTCTCTAATTAGGCAACTTCGATTCTCACATATTCAAGCCCAAACTTCAAAATCCTCATTCCAAACTAACAATTCATCAAATCCATCACCAGTCGACTAATTCAAAAACTCTATACCTTTTGGCAGCGAAAATGCAAACACGAAAACAGAGAAATTGAGAACAGAGACAAGAAGAAGAAATGCGAACCTCCTTGGGTAAATCTAGCGCCGAGCTTGGCGTAGGAAGAGAGCTTGACGTCGAGATCGCCTTCAATCTTCCTCGCCTCTCTCCTCAGCTCCTCCCACCCCGACTCCTGCAACTCCAGATTTGGATCCGTCATCTGGATCTCGGGAATTCGCGCCTCCGGATCCGACGGTGCCTAGAAGTCTTCTCCTCCTCGATCCGACGGTTGGAATTTGTTCAGTTACCTACAGTTGGAAGCTCTTCTTCTTCTTCAATCGATCACTGGTGGTCTATCTCTGGGATCTTTCGCACTATACTTCCATTTTTGGGAGACAGGGATGCAGGTAGCCTTTAGTGAAACTCGTGATTTAATCTGGTCCGTTCATAACGCGGACGAAGAAGTGGGATTTGAATTTGATGCGGGATTGATGGCGGTGATGATTGTTTCTTCAATTATATGATACGTCATTTTCACGGTGACTGTTTCGTTTTTCTGCTACACGACATGTTGTTTTATAGTTAATATGCCGCGTCTTGTTATGGTACGACACGTTGTTGTATTGATAGGAGATGTCGTAGTATGTGAGAGATTTGTCGTTTTTCCGGCTGCAGCGTCCGTCGTCTTTGTTTATAAGGATGGCATTCTCAATAAAGCTCTTTAAAAAAATTTCGCCCTGTTTAGTTTGCGGGTTCGAACTAGGTAGTTTTATGGGGTGTTTGGAAAGTGGTGGAAATCAGTGGTGAGAACTATTTTATTGTAACATATGAGAGCTTTACACTGTAGTAATTTTTTTTGTTGTTACTGTAGCATGTGAGAGTTTTATACTGTTCATAGCTGAGTTTGTGGTGGGAACCGCAGTTCCCACCACTTTGCCAAACACCCGGTGAATCTTTTTGTTTGGATTGTGAATTCTAAACTGGTATAATTTGATATGCAATTCGAATTGATATTTGAAAGTTTACAGAAAATAAATTTTGAACTGCCGTATAATTTGGATAGTGCTGAAAACATTTTAGAATTTTGAAAGAATAAAAAATTCTGTTATTTGTCAAACATACTATTGAAATTACTGGGCAGTTTACACGACATCTAAAAAGTTAAGAGATGAAACGATATGTCGTATTTATGAGGTAAGAATTTTGAAAAAGGAATATGTCGTTCACAAACTGGACTGCCACTTGGGCCCAATTTGAATGAGAACTTTAGACATTTGCAACAAATAAATAGCTTAGATTAAAATTTAGCATAACAAAAAAACTATTTGAAAAATATCACGTTGTCACGTAAATTTATTTAGTATACTTCTCAACTTATCCCTTTTCGTAAGACATAATTTCATTCTACACGTTAGATATAAAAATTTAAAACAAATCCAAAACTAATTTGGAGTATCTTAGTCATACAATCATTCTTTTTTTAACCATTGTAACAGAAATTGCAAGAGTTTTTTTTAGTTGTGGCATAATTCAATCCATACCAAAAAGCAGTGGCATTCCTTTTAATTATCCCGAAAATTAAATGGTCTAACGCAAACCATGTCTCCAAAGAAGTTTTGGGCCTCCAAGTTACACAACACGAGCCGTTTGAACGGAAGAAAATAACATCCTTTGAAAAGTTTGCCATTATATTGCATGCATGCTGGTAGGAAGTAAAACGTGGATCTTGAATTTTAAGCGTTTAATGAAAATTATAACTAGAGCTTATTAATTAAACAGCGGTAAGAACCCCAAAATATATGGCTTTTGTAAAGATTTGACATTGCAAAAGTGCACAATCATCAGACACCAAACAAATTGATAGAGCGTCGTAACGATAAGATGTCTTCTTTTTCTACTGCTCTTAGGATGGGATAAAGCATCACATCTATTCTATGTTGTCCCTATTAAAAAGACATCAACAATAGCGCGCGCGTGCACATACATATATATGTGTGTGCATATATGTATTATATATGTTTGTAATCTTGGATATGTCTTGAATTTTAAGCCTTCAATGATGGTTATAACTAGTGTTTCTCAATTAAACAACCGTGGCAACCCCAGCCAATATATGGTTTTTACAAAAATTATCATAGTGAATATGCGCTTTCGTGAGACACCTACAGCTTCCCTTACTAACAAATTAAAAAAGGTTGCCATTCTTATTGTTAAATTAACAAAAGTCTTACGCCAATAAGAAAGTGTAGTGGTTATAGTGTCTTTTTATCTTCTAATCTTATGATGTGTTTAATATTTGATACTCTAAAGCAACTTTTAAGTTCATTTTCCGATCAATGGATTGTGCAAAATTGGACTTGTACATAAGAATGAAACTGAGCCGACGAAATTGGAATTATACATAGGAATAGAACTGAGCCTATCGATTCTTTAAGTAGAATCAAGTTAAGTTCTTTATAATAGACTTTTTGAGATTAGACAACGAAGATGAAATATTGGATAGCACTGATGATCTCATTTTTTATCAAGAAAAAGTGTTTATCATTTGTTTATATATATATATATATATTTATATGTATGCATATATTCTAATGTCTGGTTATATCTTGTGCCTAGGGTTCCTAAAAAATGCCTAGGGAGCTAGTAAATATAATTTTGAGTTGGCGGGTCAAATTCTACATCTAAACTTAAATGTGATGATGCAGGCATATGAAGTACCATGAAAGTACAAAATATTGGTTAACCTGATCAAGTTTTCCTAATAAATTTATCGTTTTTTATTTAGAAATGGTCAGATAACTTTAATTAGTGATTCCGTACGTATTCAAGTTAACTTATAATATTCTTAATCACCAGAGGTATACTCATATATATTTAAGAAATTGACAATTATTAGTTTTATACATAAAATTGAAAAAGTCCAACTTGACGACCAACAACTTTTTCAGACTACTTAATTGACGTATAAATTAAACCGAAGAAAGTCTGCTTTATGACTTGTACTCCATATTGGAGGGTTAGTAACAGTTAATAATTTGCCCATATATATTGCAACAAGTTGGATTTTGAATTCGTCGTGGTACAATTTTCTCCTATATCACAAGCAAAGGTCCATGTGCTATGCAATATTCATATATCTACTTTAAAACCTGTCCTTTTTTTTTAAGGGAAAAAAACATTAGACCATTGCTTAAATAATAAGTATTCGACAAATTGATTTAAACTGAAAAATGAGTTAAAGAATTGTAATATATAAGAGCTTTATATTGTAGTTATTTTTTGTTTTACATTATAGTTGTTAAAAGCATTACACTGTAAATGGTTCAAACTGTTAAGTTTGAACTGAAGTGCCAAAAGTAGAGTAAAACAGACAAAACAATAGATATTATAGATAACGAGAGACAACTACCATACTCTAAATAATTATAGAACTATGGAACACGTAATTAGCTAATAGATGGATTATCCTAATTTCTTGAACGAGCAATATGACATTGTTGATCTTTTCAAATAAAACAATCATCTGAACTAACAAGGAAAGCACAATTATCAACAGAGTTTACCAAATGCGTTTAATTTACTTCTATTAATATTACCTGAATGCGCACTGCAAATTAATTTGCCCGAATTTTGAAAAATTAATTATTGGTCATTGATATTTTACGATATTTTATGGAAGAAGTTGGCACTAGCTAGTTGCAGTCTTCTTCTTGTAATCGGTCCTGTGGAACTACTCTACATATTAGGAGTAAAACTTCTTCTAGAATATTTCTTTAAAAAATAATAATAGACTTCTTCTCGAGAAGCTAACGAAAGGAAAATTCAAATGTGTACAATCATGATAAAAATATTACCATTGTAAGATTACAGGAAATAGAGGATAAATAAAAGAAAAATAAATAGGGACTGAGTTTCTAATGATCACAATTGGTAAAGAAATACAAATAACTGAGGAATTATATGCTCTTTAAACGAAAAATTAAAAAAAAAAAAAAAACTAGTCTGTCCTTAATAGTAAAAGAAAATAAATAACTCTAGTAATTACATATACGAAAATATAATTAAATTATCACACATGCAAAAAATTTACGTGACTAACCATAGTTGTCATGCGTATCAACGTGGAAGCTTTAATGCATGCTATGGGTGATGTTTAGTGCTTTTTTTTTTTTTGATATAAGGAAAGAGGAGTGCCACCTAGTTTTAAGTGAAGTTAAGCGTGACTCGAACCCTCGACCTATGGTTTGGGTGGAGGAAATTACAACCAACTATGCTACCATCACTTGTCATGTTTAGTACATTTTGGCAGGCTTTTTTTTTTTGGCATAATGATTACCCAAAAAAAAAAAAAAAGAGAAAGGTGGGGGAGTTAAAATGTTAAATAATATTTGTCAAAACGTGTATCATTAGCCGATATTTGATAAAACGACAACGATTCCGTTCACATTTTCTTTTCCATATAAAGAGCCTTGAGTTGCCTTGTGTGGAGAATATTTGCGACTGCTTGAAAAGGTTAACTTTGGTTCTAACAGCATGTAGAAATTTTACATTATAATTTATTTTTGTTACACAGTATCATATAAAAGTTTTATACTGTTTGAGTTTAAGCTATTAATTTGAACCAAGTTTTTCAAATACTATTAATCTTAAATAAGATAATTTAATGATCTGATATAATTTTAATTTAATATGAGTAATGAATTGTATTTTAATTGATTAAAAATTGTGTTTATTTCCTATTATAAATTTTTTTTCTAAATAGTGGTTGCAAGCATAGTCAAACGTGATACCACACCCGACTATACCACAACGTGTCGAGTTTGAAGCCCCTCACCGTTAACTTAAAAAGAAAAACCCTCCTAAATAAGAGGGATTACCAAATAAAAGAAGGTCGTCAAAAAAAATGAAAGGGGTTGCAGACATAATCTAAGCAGTATGTTCATTGGCTTTTACTCTCTTCAATCTTAGCGGTCATTGCCTAATTCGCAGGTTGTGTGATTTGGGGCTTTTTTGTTTTTGTTTTTTTTTTTCAGTTTTTATGTTTTTCCAATAACGTGTGGCCAATTGCCATTTGGATGTCTGCCTCATGTGTTTTGGTTATGTTAATCCTTGTTGTCTATTAACGAAAGTGATTCTTCATCTTTCCATGTTGTTTATTGTTGTTGTTTTTTTTCTTTTTTCTTTTTTTTTTTGTAGTATTTGATGTGTCTTTTTGGTTTTCTCCAAACGCGGAACCTATAAGGTTCTGGCCTCGTGAGTGTTTCACTTGAATTTACTAGTGATATTAGTTAATGTTTGTGGTCGAGTTTTCTTGTGTAATGGGACCATTTGTGTTGGCATTGGTGTTTGTCTCAAGTTAATTTATATATATATATATATATATATATATATAACGTCATGAAAGTGCATATATTCAATTTTAAAACTTGTACAATCAGGAGAGCCATGAGAGGTACATTTCCCCGTACATTCAATGTACCTAGTGTAACAAAACAAATTTGTTGTTCTTATAACTTGGTAATGGTAGGGCGTCATTCTAAAACTAATATATTACAACAATATGCATATATATTTATACGTTCAGTAATCATCAATATTTCTCTCCCCCGACTTTTTTTTTTTTTTTTGGTTATAAATATCTTCTATGCTATTTTAATGCAAAGAGACAAACTAGAAACGGATAAATAACATAATGAGATTAGACTCAAAAGACATATAATTGCAATCTTTAAGAAAAAGACATATATTAAGTGTAGGCCATGAAAATAATAATAATAATAATAATAAAGTCGACGAATTTGTACTGTGGTACACGACGCTAGGTCATTTTAATTAAATTAGCGCTAGAAATTAAATCTAAATGTGGTGATAATTGGTCTTTTTGGTGAAACAAATATGGGAGGGAAACTTATATAAGAAAACTCGTAGCACAACAAGTTTATCATTTGACCCTTTATTATTTATTTATTTATTTTTTTTTTTTTGAACTTACCTTGTGGTGGATTTTTTTTTATTTTTTTGTTTTTGAATTCTGAAATGCCCTTTTATATAAGTAAAATATCCGGAGTTGGAATTCAGAAATGAAGTCTCCAGAAGGCATATCTCCTCCACTTTCAAAGAAATAGCCAAAATTTTGAAAGATATGAAAAGTATTTAAGAGATTCTTTTCAATATTTTGCTTGTTCTTTTCCTATTGTTATTAATGCATTTTTCTTTAGCGAAAGAAACTTGATCAGGGGAAAGAAAGGGATCCCCGAAGCTCATTTCCTCCACGTAGGTGTGGACCTGGGCAGGCCGGCTTTCTCACGGGCGGGCCCACCACGATGAATATGGAACCCAAACACGTTGGCAGCTGTAGGATGTTTCGTTTGTTGCGCTTGCGTGGGCCATATGGGCCCACTCTTTCACAAAATGGTCCACCTTGTAGGGCCCACTTAATTAATATTACGAATGGCGTAGTTGTTCGTACAAGTACGGAAGGGCAAGGTATGCAAAGGGCTATTTAGTGTTCTTCTTGGTGTTTGCGTATTGGCCCAGGGAAGTCTTTTAACAAACAAATTGGTCAAAATTTAATTATCAAAAAAATAATTGGTCAATATTTTTAATGTAGAAATACTACGTGGCAAGCTGTGGATAGAGTTCGAGACAGTAGATTGGAAAATCTATTTTCACCCGATGGATTGTTTGAACATATATATGCAATGTGTTCGGAATCGTTTTATTGATTTACTTTTTGACCTTTTTTTTTCAATTAAATATTCAAAATCAACTAAAATATCTTTGGGGTTGGTACGTAGTGTGAGAAATGTCAATGCCGTTTAAAAGTTTTTTTTTTTAACCAACTTTTTGTTATAATTTTTGTCTCATAAGACTTAAACTGTTATAATATTTTAAGTTTAAATTATTGGTTGGAACAAATTAGTTGTTAAACTTAAAAGTTTAAATTCAAATATTTATCTTTTGCTCATCATAATAAGGGTTTTATGATCTCAAAGAATTTGGTTCAGTTTTGTTTTTGTTTATTTCTTTTCCTTTAGTGAGAAAGGTTTGAGTCTGAATTATTTATAACTTTATTTTAATGGAATGTTTGACATCTTGGTTCAAACTAATGATCCAAACCGACAAATAGTATAAAACTATCAACTGCTACAATAATGAGCAAAAAAATTACTACAATGTAAAGCTTTCACGTACTATAATTTTTAAACTAACATTTTTAGCCTATAAGTTTCACATTTTAGAGCATCAAATAATGTTGTATGTGCCTGCTTTTTTGCGGATTGTTATAGCACATTTGCCGAGGGGTGTAATAGCAAACCACACACTAATAGGCTTCAAAAAAAAAAAAAACTCTTTAATGTGGCTGAAACCTGACCACATTTTTTAGGATAATGCTCAAGCCTTTCAAGTATCACAAAAGACACTAAGTAGCAAAAAGTAGTACCCATTGGAAATGAGAGACCTTGGCAATCTAGGATATACAAAGAAAACCAATTCAGATACAAATTTTATAGGGTATTTGGGAGAGCGGTTTGAATTGATAATGTTAGTTTGAAAACAATAGCATGCGAGAGCTTTACATTGTAACAATTTTTTACATCTTATTGTAGCTGTTGTAAGCTTATACTGTTTGTTAGTTAGAACTAATAATTTCAAGCCAAATGTCAAAGAAAGGCTTTAGGATTTTTACAAAGCGGAAAAAACGCACATATTTGCCAAGTTCAAAACATGTTGTGTGACAGCCCAACACATCAGCGCATGTTTTCATGTTTTCATGTTTTTTTATCATCCAAGTCTTATAAGTTCTAACAAAATGTCATTACATCGTTTTTTACTTATCACCAAGATATTAGAATGAAGATCGACAAAGATTATTACTATACTCCCTTAAATTTTGTTGTATACGTTTTAAGTTACAGGATTTAGTTCAAAATAATAAAAAAATTCACGAGATGAATCTCCATTAAATAACAAATCCCAGTTCCTGAAACAGTATTAATATTACAAACATATCCCCATGGTTTTGTCTTTATGAGGAAACATGTTTCCGTGATTTTGGGCACTGAAAACTGGGTTTTGTCACTTGTTTAGTCTGTAATGCAACATAATTACAAAGCAAATAGGTGTCACCTTGTTTGTGGGGCCATTTCTATTTGCAGTGAGAAAGACAAAAAAGAGAGAGACAGAGAAAGAAAATACCACACGTACGCCACGTGCCTAGCACAAGAACGCGCTCTGGGTAATAAAACAGGACCTCGCCACAGCATAGCAAACCTGCGGAGACTGGAGGTCCTTGTCGTTACTTTAACTCCCTTAAATCCAACCACCCTTTTTTTATTCAGCAAAAAATACCCTTTTTTCCCAAAAAAAAAAAACAGAAAAAAGAAAAAAAAAATCCCTAAAAAAAACTATTTATTTTAATCTGTTGGAACAATTTCTCCGAAACAACGTGGCTAAATAAAGTCAGATTTTGGACCTTGTTCTGATCTAATTGGAATCCCGCAAAGCATTTGCTATCTCGGCGTAGCAATGGCACAAGCCTCCGTCACAGCCCAATCACAAACCAGTCCACCGTTTAAATCAACGACACGTCAAACCTGAAACCAGTCGGCAAATCAAACGGTGTAAAGCTTGTTGACTGCTTACAAACACAATCTCAATCACAATCTTCGCCAGCCGACCATTCCTCTCTCTCTCCCTCTCTCTTTCTCTCTCTATTTAAACCACACTCTTCTTTTCTCCAACAATCGCGTGCCGATCATCCCATAAAGATTTCCACTCTCTCTCCTTTCACTCTCTCTCTTCCCGCCGGTTGGCCTGATTTGACTCTCAAGAAAATTCTTATCCCACTAAAAAAAAAAAAAAAATCTCTTCTTTAGTTTTCTTCTTCACACACCAAAGAGGAGAAGAAAAAAGAAATCCACGACCATCATAAGCCAGGACCAAATAGCATCTCCGCCGTTCAATTCACAAGTTTCTTCCTTGATGAACCACACTTGGAAGAAGAGAAGAGAAGAAGATGTCAAACATACCCACTTTTCTCTCTGAAGGCTGCTTAACTCTCTTCCGTCTCACCATGTCCGAAGCTGATCCTTGGCCCTTTTCCTGAGCCCCTCCGCACTCCATTAAAACCCCCCAAACCTCTTCTTTTTGGCTCTGAAAAAAACCCATTTCTTCTAAAGTTCTTACAAGCCTTTCTCAAAGAACAAAAAAAATGAGCAAAATAGGAGGTTTCAAGCTCCGAAAGCGTTTATTCCGTGTCACAAAATGGGTCCTCCGTAAAACCCATCTCCGATCTGGTTACCGCCGACTGGGCCGTTGTCCATGGGCCGGGAAATCCAAGCCCATATCGAAGCTCCTCAACTGGGGCCGCCGACTAACGACGGGAGCGAAGTCCCTCTGTCGGGCAAAGCCTGGGCCGGGTTATATTCCATTGGGCCAGGACCCGGTTGAGAAGCAAACGGCGACAGTCCCGAAAGGTCACCTGGCGGTGTACGTGGGGCAAAAAGACGGCGACTTTCACAGAGTTTTGGTGCCCGTCATTTACTTTAACCATCCCCTCTTCAGCGACCTCCTCAGGGACGCCGAGGAAGAGTACGGATTTCAGCACGAGGGCGGCATAACCATCCCTTGTCGGATCTCCGAGTTCGAGCGGGTCCAGACCCGAATCGCTGCAGGGTCGGGTCACCGGAAGCTCACGTGGAGGCGCCATTGATTGATTGGGTACTTGTGTTTGACCCGTTGGGGCGACCGTTAAGGGTGGTGATGAAGAATATGATGTTTAGAATTTTGATTAGTTTTAGTGTGTTTTTTATTTTTTTCGTTTTTCACCTTTTTTTTTTTTTACCTTTTTTTAATTTCATACGTGTTGTAATGGAATTTTTAGATGTGCTTATATAAATATCAATATTTCACAGAAAGAACAAAAGAGAAAAGTTTGCTTTTTTTAATTTATTTTTTATTTTTTGAGGACGAAATGGTTGCTTTTTTAGGGGTGGATTAGGAAGTTGATAACGATAGTGACATCACTTGTTTCTTTTGGGTAAATAGTAATAATATTGTTTATGTGCTGATTTCTTATTTTTATAGGATAGCACATTGATAGGTCTTTAATTTTTAACCCTTAGATTTTTTTTTTTAAATAACGGAAATTCATTTTACTCAAATACTAAATGTAATACAAAGTAAAGAGATCATCAAAAGACGTTCAAATAGACAACTATACGTCAAAAATTAATAATTAAGAAAGTATATTGACATACTAAAAATGAGCACAAGTGTTTTTTTTGGCCTAATTATCCAATTTGATGTGATCTCCTAGTCGATTGGATGCCAAAACATTGTGGCTTTGTTATGGTACAATTTGGTCAGGTTAAAACTATCAAAAAGCCCGAAGCAACGGCCCATGATTACGATTATAGCGAATCGAAGAAAACGAAGTGAATTATATTCGATTGGATCGATCTGTTCATATTCGATTCGATCAATTGTCTCGACCCTGAACGTATTATATGTGTATTCGGATCACATTTTGATGTTGTGTTAAGGTCTGTTCCTCTAATATTAGTTTGATAGGATTGATTTACACGAATTGACGGTTATTAGCATGCCACACCATGAACTACACCGTGGGGAGAGCATGATCCTTGCAGCTTATCACGGACCGACATGTGTTTCACTATTGTGGTTATCTCTAATGCTTTTACTCCACTCTGTTAGACGATTAGTAGCCATGACTCCCCTTATTTTCTATATAAGGAGATAGCGTCTTCTGTTGTATAGAGTAAAAATAAAGTTACAAAAACTCTGAAAAAATAAAGTTACAAAAACTCTGTCAAAATTAATTTTCATTTTGCATCCTTGTAATTTGTACTCAGTATTTACACAATAGTGGAGAACAGTGGATGTAGCTCTTTTAACATAATGAACCATTATAAAATCTACGAGTGGTATTTCTTATTTCTTCTACATTATCTTTAGTTCAAATGTTCTCAATTTGCTGATTAATTTTCTGCAAGTAATCTGACAAGTTTGTTTTGAAGCTAACAGATCCAAATAATGGTGATTTAAGGGCCCAAATTCAAAAATAAAAAAGCAATAATATAAATTAACATTTTTTTTACATTTGATTGTAGATCCAATGTCTACAGGCTCTAAATCCACTGCCCCCCCAACAATTGATGAATATTTCCAATCATTCAGGAGGCATTGCTCACTACTATTAGATTTTCTGTTTTAATTTTTTTTTTTAAAATCTGTTACTATAAATTCTGGGGTTAAATTAAACTTAAAAAGAGATTATATAGCATTAATGCATTATATGAGTGGGGGGCAATTTTTTTTTTTTTTGGAGCGGATCTTGCGTAATTTGTGCCAACATTGGTAGCGTGTGTTATCAATGACAATTATCAAATATTCGGGTTAAAGATTTTAGGTATCTTTATATTTGGACGAATTTCAACGACTTTTGAATAATGACGCTTCTCCAACTTTAATATATTTATTCATGAGTGCTTGGGTGTTCATATTTCCCAGGAATTGTACCTGTATTCTCCTAGGAAATGAATGCTCACTTTATTCCATTCCTTTTCAATTGATAATAAATTGGATTTCTAGAAGGAAGAGGAGAAAAAGTATCACAAGACATTTAATAGGTTTACGATTTTTTTTTCTTTCTTTTAAGTTCTTATCATATTAACGGAAATCAAAAGAAAAAAAGGGGTTGCGTTGTGCCTTCCATTCATTTGAGCACCACAAGTGTCCTTATCATACATATGGCGGTATCGTTAGTGGAGAATCTGATGAGATGATAAATCACTTGATTTTGGTAGAGAATTCTCATCTCCACACCCCACAACACCACTCTATGAGGGGAAGGAAAAAAAAAAAAAAAACCTTAATACCATGTTCTCAAAAAAATCATCATATATTTCTATATCTTTTAATACTTACTGGTGGTGTATATTTTTAAATTATAAGATCTGATCAAAACCATCTTTGTCTATAAATTTATCAGATGAAAAATAAATATCTGCTCGTAGATTATATTTTCGATATCTATCAAAGAAATCCTCATCTTTTAAATTTTGTTTTCTCTTGGTCGTTACAATTTTAAATGTTGTATACAGCTAGTTGCATATATCCCAACCACAACATAAAGGTCCCTCCACCAAAAAGTGGTTCATTTTATTTAAGCAACTATCCAATTGTTCAGTTCACTACATGAACCACATGGAACATAGCCCACTCTACATTGAAGTACTTCCAAAGTTTCATGCTTCCAATTGCACAATTAGACTCCTCTCCATGTGCTCGTGATGATCCTTATTAAGCTGGTGAGGAGAATGTGCTATTTACATTTGATGATGCCAAAAGAGGTAAATTTGTGCGGAAAAGGCCCAGTTCCAAAGGCCTAAATGAAGATGCGGTAGTGAAGATTAATCTTAATTTGTCCCCAAAACCATCTCACGTACCCATATGAAAATGAAAAAAAAAAAAAATGTCTTGCTTTGCCATCTTTAATGTTTTTTTTTTTCTGTGCTTTCTTTGACAAAACTTAAAAAGTAATTTATCTTTTTCTTTTGGGAAAGTCATAAATATGGTAATGCAGTTGGTAAATTTCCTTTTCACTAGATGAAATATTACCGAACCTACGATAAAAAATCTTACGTTGAGAATTATGTGTGTGGAGGTGATCAGATCCATGTTTTCCACTTAATTTGGTCCCTTTTAGGTCAAAGTTTTCGTGTTTAAGGTCACCAATAAAGTTCTTGTCTCCTTAAGGATTTGACAATTAAGTTAAGTATTCATAAATATAGATATAATTCCATTCCCCTCCCATTCTTTCTTTTTTGTGACTCTCAATATATATATATAGATATATATATATATATATTTCATCTCTGGTTCGGGGAGATTCCACAAGGGACAACATATACATATACATGTAACATACATACGAAATAGTGTGTCTTTGGTAGGACACATTTAAATAAAATACATTTTCTATCGTTAAATGATTTCGTGAAGTTACTTTTCTGATTTCTGAGACATATTCCACAATAGAAAGACAAAACTCTACTGTTAGGCTATCTTTTTTGGTTCTTAAATGAGAAATTGCCAACATATATCTTCAACACAATATATAAAATGAGAATAAATTTTACGTGATACTCCTAAGACATTTAAAACTTAAAACATGTCTTTTTTTTTGTGAAATGCTTTTTTTTTTTTATTTTGCAGCTAAAATGTTTTTTCCTTGTTTTTTTGAGACTTTTTTTAACTGCTTAAAACGTTTTTCCTCCCAAAAAAAATGTTTTTTTTGTTCCAAAACCTTTTTTTATTTTTTATTTTTTAACATAATTAATACACTCGCACAATGCACGTGTTTTGCAACCACTGTATATATAAATGTATAGATCAATGGTACACATGTGACATGTTGAAGGGAATCAAATTTCTTCTTCATGAAATGATGGGGGACACTATCAGATATCTGTCAAGATCATACGGACACGCGGTGCAGCGCCCAATATAAGCTTGGTGTGGACTAGAATGTGCAAGCACGTACTTGCTGTGAGATTTAAAAGCGAACAAAGAAACTAAAATCATGTTATTGGTTTAAGAAGATCAATTTGTAATTAAGCACTTCCTCTGTGAGATTTAATAGACAGCGAACCTAATAATGTTATTGATTGAAGAAGATGAATTAATTTTTTTAAAAAAAATAATTCACTTTTTTTAAAAAAATTATATTACGATTATTGATTGGTTTCACACACGCATGTTTACTACAATTAGCCAGCAAGTTAGGAAATAATTTAATTTAATTTCCCTTAACATCTGTGTATATTTCTATTTGTCTAATATAGACTTCATAGTTTTTTTTTTTTTTAATTTTTATGCTTTGTTAATTCGTTATTTTTTCACTTTTTTTCCTCCAAAAAATTACATATATTCTTATATATTGGCAGCTTTCTTTTTGCACAATTTATAGAAAGAAGAGTGAGCACGTCATGATTTTAGCGATGGTGGAAAATAAGAATTATATGCAGTTCTCTATCGACTCTATGTATGATATGATTTATTGTGATAATTAATAAAGTCAGCTATACACTCATACTGATGTAGAGTGATGCAATCATTCTTTCCAAAAGCTACAATTGATGGAAAAAAATACAATCAAATCCTTTAAACATTATTCAATACTAGATTTGAGAATTCACTTCAACTCTACTCGTTTCGAAACTTACATCGTAGAGTAATTTATGAATCCATGAGTACACCCAATATAGGGTTTGGACACTTCTTCGGGACAGAAACCACGAACATCACCTCTCAAGTTCACTATGCTCCTGTACCACACACACATAAACAACACACATACGTGTTTGTATATGTGTGTGTGAGTATAGCTAAAAGGATCATTTGATATTTTTTTTCCTTAAAGCACGTTTGGATAATCCTCAGTCACTGAAATTGGATATGCATGCATGTTAAAGTTATAAATTGATAACTACATCTAACGTTCTAAATTGATTGCTCTGATTACTAGTTCTTTTTTTTTTTTAATCTTTTTAGAAACTTCACAAAGTTTTATTATGTGTTGAGAGGCAGACCAAAAATGCAAGTGTCTGAAAGAGAATTCTCATGAATAATTATCAGCGTTTTTTAAAAGTTCACAACATTTTAATGTTTTGTCGCTGTTCACGTACCCAACAGTCAAATTAGATTTTCATTCTTCTTCTTCCTCTTTTCCTTTTTTAAAAATTTCTTCTTCTTTTTTTTTTTAAATATTTATGATCATTTTTTAAGAAAAATATTGTATTTTCTAATTACTTGTCATCAGGGTGACAATTTTACATGCGATTTATCAATTAAGTATATAAAATACGAGTATGTTTTTTATTTGCACTTACTTGTTTGAGCAAGTGTTCTCTCTCCCTCAAAAAAAAAAAAAGAGTAAAAGTACAGTTTTTCTAATTTTTAAATATTTTTCCTTTTTTAGGGATGGATCTGTGGATGTGTTTATATGTATGTATACTTTGAACTTTGAAGAAGAACGTGGTTGTCTATTTCATGAAATAATGGCATTTTAATTATCATGAGAAGTACATATCTTAGCTGTTGCGTTGCCGTGCTTTGTGAGAACTATGCACTTTCAACCAAGAAATGTGCAATTTTCTTGGTGTGACAATTTAAAGCAATATTTTTTAAGCAATTTAAAGCAATTAAAATATTCAATCATGGACTTTCCTAAAGAAAAAGAGAAAGAAAGAATTAAAGAAAATAAATAATAGAATTGACATGTATAGTAGGGCCGGCAATTTAGACACGGCACGATGACACGATACGAAAACGACACGAGATAAACGGGTTTAGACCGCATGTTTATTAATTGTGCCATAAATGGGTTGGCACGAATAACACGAAAAAAAACGGGCTGGATTCGTGCTAACACGCCTTAACACTTTTAATTAAATGGGCCGTAAATGTGTTGACATGACACGACACGACTCGCCCGTTTATAACACATTTAAACTTAAAAATAAAAATATTTGAAATATTTATAGTAGATTAATATTAATTAGATATTGTGTTTTTGTTAATTTCTTTATTAGCTTTTTCTAAAAAAAATTTTAAATTTTTTTAATTTTTTTTAATTTTTTTTTAATTTTTAGTTAATTGGGTCATAAACGTGTCATATGCGTGTTGTTATCGTGTCAACCCGTCACGGCACGTTTAATAATCGTGTTAATCGTGTCGTGCCGTGTTACGCGTGCCATAGGCGTGTCGTGTTCGTGTTGACATTTCTGACACGTTTATTAATCGTGTCGTGTTCGTGTTCGAGCTAAACGTGCCGTGCTATAAACGTAACGACACAAACACCGCATGAACACGATTATTGCCACCCCTTATAGTGCTCCCTTTGGGGCCCATCAAGAATTGAAATATATATGAATTCCCATAGTGCATTTGGTTGTTGTAGATTGAACTGCAAATACTTAACCAATTGATGTATATTTGTTCAACATATATTCCAAAAAAAAAAAAAAAAACGCAATGGCAATTTGACAATTGAAACTAAAATTCAACTTGACATTTGAAACTAAAATTCTCTATTTCTTATATAGGAAAAGAAAAATAATAATAAGACGTGCATGCATTTTCAGAATTGTTACGTACCCTAGGGCTTAATTAGTCTATCTTTATTGTACATGGAAAATGCAAACGTACTGGCAACTTCTAACTACCAACAACGGCCAATAAGATTATGATCTCTATCGATTGTTTTTCAATAGTACCAAAAAACGCGTGTGTAGTATTTTTCACAAGGGGCTGCCAAATCTGAAGTAATAAATTATATATGTACGCAGCAGGACCAAAAATATTAAAGGTGGTGATGTGACTAAATGAATAAGATCATACAAAATAAAGGAGATTTGGAATTTTAGAAAAGATAGAGACAAAATACAAATTTTATAAAATTTCACATGTAAAATTTATAAAAAGAAAAAGTTTAGGTGGGGTGTCTGCTAGTCGCCCACTCTCTTTCGTAGATGGCTCCACCTTTATGCATGGACATGGCACAATTTGTTAGTCATTATCTTGAATTCATGGATTATTAGCATTTCATATCATTAATTAAGTTGTGCCTTCAATTACTAGGAATTTTGGGTTAATTTGTAAAGTACTAAATGCTGTGCTTTAGTGTTTCCATATTTATATTTTTCAAAAATATTTGCTCAAGCATGACATTTATATAGAGCTTGTTTGGCACAGTTTTTTACTTGTGCTTTTAGTTAGTAAAAGAAGAGAACTAAAAGTTATAGCTTTTTAGTAAGTGTTTAGAATTATAATTTTAAAAGAGTTTTTATGGATCAAAATGCTTTCAATTTTTTTTTAAAATTACAACAATATTATATTTAAGCTTATGATATATTATCAACATTCTAGTATAAGTTTTAAGCCTATTTTAGAAGTACTTTTTTTAGAAACTATAATTTGTGGCTTTGACAAAAAACACTTTTAGAGAGAAAAACATTTTTGATAGATTATACAAACACTTCTAAAAGAAACTTTTAGACTCAAAAAGCCAAAAGCAACTTCTAAAAGGCATTCCCAAATAAAACCATAGCATTTTGTTTTCTTTTTTTCTTTTTTTTTTTTCTAGAAGAAGCTACTAGTACAAAATGTGGATTTTAAACCGTCGTGGAAACCTCTGTCGTGGAATATGATCGACTTTTCACGACGGTTTTTTACCGTCGTGGAATAGATTAATTTGGCGCGCGGGGGAGGTGTACTGTAATTTTTCACGACGGTTTTTGCTAGAAACCGTCGTGGT
>CAMOHE010047531.1:0-10385 GCA_946598075.1 Artocarpus hirsutus
AACATATACTCTAACACTCATTGCATAACATATGCAACATATAATGCAACCACATTTTGCAAATCATAACTTTTATATCAAAACTTAACTGATAGCATAACAAATGCATTGTAAAGCTTGTAACTTAAATTATGAAATATTATGCATTTTCAAAAATGCAAAACATAATTTGAATACTTTCAAAAGCATAACTTGAACTTTTAAACTCGTTACGCATATCAATATGCCATAGACTTTAAACATAGTATTTGCAAATTCGTTGCAAACCTCTCTTTGAATCTTTAAAATATAATCGTTGCAAATACATTGCAAACTTGATCTATACTGTAAACTTTTTGCATAATTAATGCAAACATACTTTAAAACATCTTGCATAATAATTGCAAGCTCATTTATAAACATATACCAAAATGATTTAAAAATCATTTTCTTCATGCTGTAGGTGAGGTCTAAAACTTACCTGTACTATGCTATATCGTACTCTATTCCTTTCCTGTCTCGTTCCTTTTCCTTTTCATTTTCCTTTCGTTAGTCGGCTCTTGGGTCCTGATCATACGACAGCCGAGTCATTAATTATCTTTCTATTTATCAATCCACTCGATTGACAATAAAACGTAAGAATTAAACATGCATTCCCTTTATTATAATTCGGTAAACTGTTGGTTTACCCTTTCCTTAATTTCGTAACCCACCGGATTACCTTACGTTTACTTAAACATTCTTATTAAAACTCTCGTCACACATGACGGTTACATTACTCAACGTATTATGAAATATTTTTTTGTCTAATGATGTTATGCTAAATCGGAGTGTCCGGCTCCGTTCTAGCCATTTTCGTAAAAATGACGATTTTGCCCTTGACGGGTTTTCGTCCATTTCGTGACTTAATAAAACTCATTACGTAACTTTAGCATTTCCTTACATACATAACATGAAAAATCACCACTAAGAAACGATTCCCGACATCGGGCGTTCCGGGTCCATTTTGATCATTTTTTATAAAATGACCATTTTGCCCTTGGTCTCATTTTCCTTCATTCTTTCCTTAACTGAACTTAAAAACCTTAAAACTGAGCATCTATCACAATGCATTTACTACAGTACATATTGTAAGCGAGATTGCCACTTACTTGGACTCCGAGCTACACGGGTCTGGTTGTACCTCGATATATCCACAGTATATGAAGCATCCTCTATAGTGCTCATCGAGCTACCATACATGGCTAGGAACGCTTCCTGGGGATCCTACATTCTTGAACATATCCTTCTGGACTCCAATACTGCTGTTTGAATCGCCTCGATCCATGTACAGTCGATACCGGATGATTTTCATCGGAGTGAAATTAGCTCGAACGGAGGTCACCGTTGCATTTAGAGCATTGAAACAAGTCAGGAGGCGGTCTCGGATCGTCGATCGGAGATCCATATCGTAAAATCCCAAAACGAGCCTTGCCGGCCGTTGACCGTCGTTGACCGACGGTTGACCGCCGTCAACTGGCCTCGTTGATGGCTGGGCTTGAGCATACCCCCCCTAAATCGACCTTCCTGAGTCTATTGGTGAGGTCAATTTCATGAAATTCGGCCTCCATCCCTGCAAATCGGGCTGCCATCGACGATGGAAATTGGCGGCTCCGATCACGGCCTTCCGTCGATGGTGGCCCACAATTGACTTGGGGGAAAGCTTCCCCAAGTCCCTCTGAGCATTTCCCCCCTATTGGGGTTGCTCAACACCGCGTGGGACGGCGGCCCTGAGGCTCCCACGACGACGCGCCTAGGCAGAGTTCGTTCTCCGGCCTCCCGCGGCTGTTGCCTGCAATTGGAAGCTGAAAAAGCTTCTTCGTGGGCCTCTGAACATAACCGTGCCATCAATTTGGCACAACAGCGGCGCGACGGGCAAGATCGTCGTTGCTCACGGCGGTCGGTGGTGGAGCAGGTGGAACTCCGGCAAGGGGCGGTTGAATCATGCAATTGATTAAGGGGTTTCACTTGTTGTCCCCCTCTGAAGCTTTTGGTGGGGGCGGTGCACCTCACCGTCGTCGGGAACGACGGTTCCAGCGGTGGTGCCACAGCAGAGCTAGGGTGGCTCCGTCGAAGCCCTTCCAGCTGGAATTGAGTTGGGAAATGGATACCTTTTTGCTCCTCTCTTCACCCTGAGTCCATAGAGACCAAAATCACCTCGATTGGTGGTCGGACGGCGAAGATATCAGCTCGGGAAATTTGGCTTCCCTCGCCACTTTGGGCGGCGTGTGGGCCTTCCTTCGGCCTCCTTTCGGGCTGCTCGGCACACCGTTGAGCTCAGCTCATCGAGATCTTTCCAACGGTGTGGGAGGTGTTGAAAACGGAGCTCAAAATCTCAAAGTGACTTTTGTGTGAGGAGAGAGAAACTAGAGAGAGAAAGAAGAGAGAGAAAGTCCCGAGTTTATCTCGAATTTTTCCTTTTTTTCTTTTTTTTTTCTTTTTGCTTTTATATGAAAAAGTGTGGAAAACACTTTTTACATAGTCCAATTCTGTACTGTGACTTTACAGCAGTCCAGTTCTTACACTGCATTACTTTTACAATGTAATTTTCATACTGTATAATTTCATCAGTGTATTTTTCTTACACTGTATTATTCCAATACCATATAATTTTCATGTTATTATACAGTACTTTCCTCATATCACGTTTTTTTGCCTCAATTTAATCCTTAATTTGCATTTTCATCTCAGTATAATCCTTAATTTAATGCAAATTCCAGTGCATTAAAATTTCGGATCGTTACAGGGTGTGCAACACTTATTTAGGTGATATATATATACATATTTATACTTTCATGCTTTCAAAAACATTATCATCAAAACATACATAAACTTTCATACCTTAAAAACTTCATAATAATGCTTCATGTAAAATCATCATGAGAAATTATTAAATAAAATCATCATGAACTTAGATTTCAAACTTTTCATAAGCTTATCATGTTGTAGGTGAGAATATACTTACCTCAATAAGCTTACTTAACTTTAATTTATAGGTGACTACGTCGCGATCTCGATGTGCTTACTTCATATTGTGTTCATGTCATATATTCATTAAAAATGACAATTAACATATATTTTTAATGAATTAATCATCACAACATAACATCCATTTCATATAACATTACATACACATTCATTTCTTGAAAACATAAATTTATAACATGTTTCATTAACCTTAAGACATTAAAACAAAGCTAACAATACAAATATATTTCTGACTTTCATGAATTCAAAACTCAATAACTTTTCATACACACATAATTAGGGCACCAAATTTAGCAGAAACAGGGATAACATATAAACATATATCAATAATTTTTCATTAGTCATAAAAATTTCATTTAATATCTAAAACAAGTCATACATATCATAATATGAAATCTGCCAGCAATAGTTAGGGAGTAAACAACTCATAACTCAGGTCCATTTATCACAATATTTATGCTATAGAAATTCTACAAAAATTATCACATATAATAGACACCTAGAATTATAACATATCCAAAAATCACCTTCAATTAAAATCTTAAACAGTTCAAACTGTGCATTAGAGGGCAGAGACCAAAAATAACTTCCTATGTGTAAGCAGTGAGTTACATACATTTATCATATTCCAATAATTAAAAATAAAATTATTTGGGCTCTAAAATTCTTAAGACAACCTATTAACATATAATTACAAAAGTACAAAATATTTCATCATCAAATAAATTCATAAAAATCATATAAAAACATCACATCACAAAGTTCAACAATTTACAGTTAAAACAGTCTAAAAACCTAGCTATAATAAAAATTCTATATCAATTAATCCTAATCAATCAAAAGTCAAATGCTCTACTACCCAAAATAAGAAAAATTAAGCCAAAATGTGCCAATCAATCAACAATCATTATCCAATCACATCCAATCATCATCGTCACAAATTTGGGTGATTTCTACTGATTGCTCGTCAGCAGTCTTCGGCCTACCAATCATTCAGTTAGGTCTGCCGAAGGTTTGAGGTCCGGCCTGCCGTTCCATGAGAGTCATTTTGGCCTAACGAACTTGAAAGTTCGGCCTGCCGATCTGCCTTAACATACTAAAATTCATCAAAACATAAAATTATCACAAAAATCATTATTAAACATACTACATTAATAACATGAACACTTGAGCATAACGATTCTACGTGTCCGTTACCTGTCATAACACTTAAAAAAATGGTTAGCACTATTATATCATATATCATAACACATAAAATAAATAAAATACTTAACGTCATTACACATTTGTCATATACTGTTACATGGAAATCGACGGGTGTTACATATATAATGCTCAAATAACTAGCGTCCCTCTTTTTCAAAAACAATATAATAATTGGTGTCCCTGTCATTCCTAAGGAATAAGAAAGGCGACCAATGAATTAAAAAATATCTATCCCATTTTCATTAGCTTGTGGTCCATATAGTCACGTAGACGGTCTCAATCTCACCAACTTCTCCCTTAAATTGAATTGTTGAACACCCACTAGGCTAATTTTCTTTTCTCAATGCCAGATCAATAAGTCTCTAACACATAACTCAATTACAACAGCTTTCTCTATAATTTTTTTGCTGATATTGTATCTTATCATCTTTTATTGGGTAGGTTCAGATATTCATGTTTCCTGGTTTATTTCTTTATTGTCTTTACTTGTGTGGAGCCTATAGTTACTTTTTTTTTTTTTTTTGATTTTTGACTTTGTTTATTTGATCTTTTATTTTTTCCTTCCTTGAAGTGACCATTTGTTTTTGCTTGACAGATCCCATTTATCTCTCTTGAAGCAGCAATTACAGAAACTGTATGTTCCCCAATTATTAATTCTCTTGGCACTCTCAGAGGGTCGAGCAAGATATAGAGCAGAGAAAGCCATGGAAGAAGGACAAGCAGTGAAAAGACCATTACTAATTGTCACAGGAAAGCTTGAAAGTGATTGTAATCATGAATATAGTGGTGCTTCTTCTTCATGTGAGTTGTCATCGTTGGCGTCGTCGGTCACATATGTTGTCGTTCTTAGAACTCTCGTTGCCACTTGCGGTTCCTATGCTTATGGAAATGCTGTAAGTAACTTGAATAAATAGTTTGGGTTGGCTCAAAATTACTGTATATTTTCTTATACCTCCTTGCACAATATGGATTCTAAACATTCATGATTTGGACGTGAATGAGTCGAAATTCTCAAATGGTCAAACTTAATTTATTCAAGTTTTATCCACTTAGGCCAGTTTCTAAAACAGGCCCATTTAATCTGGTGTTTGGTTTTGAGCTGATTGAATTTGGACGTGTTTTTATGTCCTCTATGAATGTTTTGCAGGTGGGATATTCATCACCTGCACAATCTGGAATTGTAAATGATCTTGGACTTACTCTGGCTGAGGTGAGAATAAGATTGCTCTTTCTTTTTTTTTGTTTTTTGTTTTTTGTTTTGTTTTGTTTTTTGTTTTTTTTTTTTGTTTTCTAAGCCAAAAACAAAAAATCTGCTTCATTTAAATGTTCCAAGTTCTGTTAAATTAGGAAAATGAATGTTTCTTAAAAATGATCTGCAAGCAGTTGATAGATTCATTGACTTGGTGGTCGATTACTGATTAACCAATATCAATATTTAATTAATGTTGAACAATATTTTTTTCAACAATTTCACTCGTGTAATTATTTCTAGATTCACTCATTGGTTCATCATTTCATAGTCATTTTGATATTGTTATTCAGCCTGGCTTAGCCGCCAGAACTTTTGGTTTTCTTTTCTCCGATTTCATCAGTGCATATTCTGTGCCAAATGATGCAGTACTCAGTTTTTGGCTCAATCTTAGATATTGGAGCAATGTTTGGAGCACTGTGGAGTGGGAAAATTGCTGATGTTATTGGTCGGAAAGGGGTAGAAAAAAATTATTATTCCCTTGTGTAATCTCTTAATACCAATACTTACATAATAACACTTTTCTAGTTCAAACACAACAAACTGTACTAATTGATATATGAGCTGCAGGCCATGGGAGTTTCTGATTTATTCTTCATCACGGGGTGGCTTGCAATAACATTTTCCAAGGTTTCTCTTTCTTACCCTTTTCCTAATTATTAAGTACATTACACGTTATGGTCATATAAAACCCCCTCTATACTGTAATATTGGAGATATTTATAGTCATTGTTACTTTATTGAACAATGGATTGATTTTGGTTACTTGCAAAAAGATTTTTGCGCTATATGCCAGTCACAAGAATTTATACAAGAGCAAAATAATTAGAAAAACAACAAGTGGCTTGTGGCATTATTTCAAAGAGTATTTTTCAATGTGGTATATTTCAATCCGGTCCAAAAATATGATATATCTATAAAGCTCCCTATATAATAAGGTCGGCTCATATCTCATTTCTTTAGTTAGGAAAAGCAGGCCGTTGAATAGGAAAAAAGTTGTCCCTTTACTCCATTCCTTTCATAGGAAGGGCGAGGCAGAACAACTCAATTTTCACCCAACTCCAAACTATTTATTGCTCGCACTCTACACCCGTGGATTGCTTCGCTTGCTCCCTTTTAGCATTTATCACTCGTGGTCTACCCCGTGAACCACTCTCTTGCTTCTTCTCCTTTTAACTCAGTTCCCGGGGGAAGTGTCCCCCGAATGAAGGCATATTTCGCTATGCTGCTATCTATTGATTGATTCTTTTAGTGAATGATAGAGGGTTGACTCGCTGCTTGGGTTCCTCATAAACTACATTTAGAGTAGCTCAAATTGAGGCACAGGACTTGGCTTGGAAAAGGTACGTTCAAAATCGAATTCCAAAGCAAGGGGAATTGATTGCTGGTAGCAGGAATCAGACTTTTTTTGATAGCTTCAAGCAGAAAGAAAAGAGTTGGTTTACCGCATCTACCTTATCATCGTAGGCCCTATTGTTTGATCCAATATTGACCGGGGACGAGCCTTGACTTCCATAGGGCCTTGGTTTGACCTCCCATAGGGGTCCTTGCTTTTTTTTTTTTTTTTCCTTATAAAGCTCAGCGGGGCCAATTTCTCATGCTTACTCAATGTGCTCTCCTTTCGTCGAGCGCCCTGCCCAGCCCTTATCCCATTCCTTTAGTCAGGAATGGTAGGCTGTTGAATAGGAAGAAGGTTATCCCTTTACTCCATTCCTTTCACAGGAATGGCGGGAAGGAACAATATTTCAATAGCATTACAGTTAAAAGCAAGGTAGGCATTTCAAAACAGGGATTATTAATCCACTAGATCTAGTGTGGCAGTTGGATTGGGGACGAAGTTGGAATGCTTAACCGAAACAGCTAGAATTCTTTTCTTGATACACTTTAACTGCTAACTGCAACTAGCCTAGCCTAAAAGATAAGATTTCTACAAGCATTGGAACTAGAGTACTGAAATTTACTATTGCTTTTGTTTGCCCCAAGCTCATGTAGAGGAGCCTACGACAGGATCTCTCATCTTGGCAGGAATTCCATTAAAATTGGGAACCACGGCTTTTTAATATTTTTAATACCTATGTTTTTTCCAAAGCGACACTTTGTTCCATTGACACTTTGTTCCACTCCTTTCATTTATGCTCCAAGCGCGATTGCTATAATATATACTTCTTTGACCACTTCAAGACAGATTGATCTTGAAAAGATCATTACTTACTCCTCAGTAGCAAATATGAATCTGGTGACTGTTAGTATGTTTAGTAGGGCGGTGGCCGTTAGGTCACCTATTTTGAGTTATAGACACTCAAGGACAAAACATGTCTGTCGTGCGTGCGACCCATCACACAACTAACCGTTGATAGTCGTAGCACCAAGAGCTTTGAGAGAGGCAGACATGTATAGAGAGTAGAGCAGCATACTTTGTGGATCGAGGGTCCCACTTGGTAAACATCACACAAGCAAAATACCTGCAAAGGGAGGAGGCCTTTCTCACTCAAGCTCAAACATTTACTTTTCTAGTTAGAGACCAACGTCTTATAGTTAGGCATTTAGACTCTTCCTAATGTCAAGCCATCTCTTTAGCATCCTAGCCCAAAGAATCCCATCATGGGTGAAAGCGCAAACACAACTGTCTAATCTTGTGCATAAAGAGATTTGCAGTACTTACTTTATGCCTTTCCTTCTTACTTTCTTGAGTGAGGAAGGGAATCGCTACTTCGGATGCAAGCTTACCAGATTCATCTTCGGATTCTTCAAAGGATGTGGCCAGGCTCTATCTTTATGGTTGACCAACGAAACTAACTATACTAATTGGTGAGGTTTAAATGTTTGGAGTTGTCAATCTATAGGAAAATTTATTTCTAAGGTCAACTTTTATGATTAAAACTCATTCTCGAATGATTTAATAAGTAATTTTAATTTATTGAAGAAACAAAAATCCCAATATAGCCTGTATTTGTTCAAACAAGCTCAGTCGAATCAAACTAGTAAGCTAATAAAGTGCTTTTCTCCCTTGTTCTAGGTAGCTCGTGCAGTCAGGTTATAGGAAAGAGATGGACTAAAGTACCTACTCTACTCGAGCAGAGAGTTTGAATGCTTTCTCGTAGTCAAAGGATTCAAGGGAGCAAGCAAAGCAATCCATGGGTGTGAAGCACGAACGATAAGTAGTTTGGAGTTAGGATGAAATTGAGTTGGTCTGTCCCACCAATCCTGTAAAAAGAATGGAGTATAAGGACGACCTTCTTTCTATTCAGTGGCCTGCCCATCCTGACTAAAGGAATGAGATAAGGGCCGACGTTATTATATAGGATAAAGTGGGGATGAAACAACTTAATTTCCACCCAACTCCAAACTATTTATCGCTCGCGCTCAACATGCGCTCAACATCCATGGATCGCTTCATTTGCTTTCTCTTAGCATTTATCATTCATAGTCCACCCTGTGAACCATTCTCTTGCTTCTTCTTCTTTTAACTCAGTTCACTTCCCCCAGGGACCCCCCACCCCAATCCAAGCTAGTTGTTAATTCATATCATTTGTGCTCCACCCTGTGAAGCACTCACTTGCTCCTCGAAATATTGTATTGTGATCAGAGAAACTACAAGTCAGCCCTGACGCTCTTGTTGGTTTTATTGCATTTTGACGATATACGATGAGAGCACCTGCTTATAGACAAGAAGGCTCATATTGATTCTCAAAAATAATGACGGCATAAGCCTGCGGAGTGGAGAACACTCCCTATTTTCATGATCTAAGCTATACTCGATTGACATTGGCTCTATATGTCTACATAATATGTATTCTTGAAAATCCATGCTTAATACATGAAATTCGATAATCCGTACTATAACCCAAGGTGAGATAAAGGGAGAGTTTGAAAACTTTCTCGCAATTGAAGGCTCTAAGGGAATTGAGCGAAGCGATCCACGAGTGTGGAGCACGAGCAATAAGTAGTTTGGAGTTGAGTGCAGACTGACTTGTTCCTCCCTCCATTCTTGTGAAAGGAACAGGGTAAGGCTACGACCTTCTTCCTACTCAACTACCTGCCATTTCTGACAAAAGGAATGGGATAAGGGCTGACCTTATTACATAGGATAGAGACGAAGGGGGACAACTCAATTTCCACCCAACTCTAAACTACTTATCGCTCACGCTTCACACCCATGGATTGCTTCGCTTACTCCTCTTAGCATTTATTGTTTATGGTCCACCCCATGAACTACTCTCTTGCTCCTTCTTCTTTTAATTCAATTCTTGGGGGAAGCGTCCCTAGGGGACCCCCTAGCCCAAGCTACTTGTTGATTCATATCATTCATATTCCACCTCTGGAAGCACTCACTTGCCCTTCGAAATATCATATTATGATCAGAGAAACTATAAGTTGGTCCCGACACTGCTGTTGGTTTTATCACGTTTTGACAATATATGATGAGGGCACCTGCTTGTAAACAAGAAGGCTCTGATTGATTCTCGGAAATAATGAGGGCATAAGCCTGAGTAGTGGAGAACGCTCCTTATTTCCGTGATCTAAGCTACACTCGACCAATGTCGGCTCCATACGACCATATAGTATGTATTCCCGAAAACCCATGCTTAATACATAAAATTCGGTAATCCATACTATAGCTGGAGATGAGACAAAGGGCGAGGCAGCCCTTGATGGAGTAAAAAGAAATGAATGGATATTATTTTAGGAAAATGTAGAATAATACGCCTACGAGACGAAAACCAAAGGTGACTCTCCTAGGTGGATGTATTAAACTGAAATAAGATCTCAGATTGATATCTTGATATACTAATTTACCATAATAATAAATAGAGTCCATGGTTACTCCGCCATGCTTTGGACTCCTTAACCTTCGCGATAGGTTTTAGATCTCAAATGAGACCGTACTTTATCGGTTAGCAGGAGCAGGGTATGAAAACTTAGG
>CAMOHE010047532.1:0-40448 GCA_946598075.1 Artocarpus hirsutus
AAAATTGATGAATGATATCTAAAATTTCATAGAGATAATCATGTTTCTATCGTAGAATAGTAAACTTTTTTTACTGAAATAGTTATATTAAAGTTAATATTTTCGATATCATATAACTATTTCTATAAACATGTTATTTAGCATTTAATAGCGTAATTAGATATATGTTTTGATTCCATTCCCTACTATAAAGTGTAGCTTAGATGATGCTTGAAAAACAATAGTTTTTATAAGACCGATGTTCAATCCATATAAAATAAACACAGCACGAAGACCTTTATTTTTTGAAAATCCATATTGTGGTTTAAATAATAAATTTCTAGAAACTGTTATCTATTGATATGCTTTAAACGATAGTTTCTAGGAAATCACCATCTAATATCAGGCAACTTTTTAATTTTTTTTGACAGAATGATAGCGTCCAGCCCTCTCTTTCTTCCTCATATCTCTCCCCTCTCCTTTTCACTAGTCACCTAATCGCCATCACCCTCCCTTTCCCTCTCCTTCTCCTTCTCTACCACTGTTGTCCTGGCCCAATTACCCTTGAAGCCTGTCATGTACCCTCGCCTTTGCTCTCACCCTAGACAGTCCTCCCTTGCATTCTCCCTCATTCCTCTGTGTCAACCCTGTCCTCTCTCATCCTCGTCCCTCCATCGCTACTCTCATCATTGCCACCTCCTCTGATTTGGTTAGTAGAATTTTGTATTAATTTTTTTAATTTAATTAGTTTTCTTTAGTTATTTTGATTTTATTTAGGCTTTGTGAATGAATTTGTTATTATAAATTTTTTGAAATTAGTTATAAATTATTTGTATAATTTGTCATGAGATTAAACTTAATTGATTTGGGTTAGTTTTAGTTTTTTTGTTTTTTTAGTTGTTTAGCTAATTACATTTGCTTTAGGTTTTGCAAATGGATTTATTATTAGAAATTGTTTGAGATTAGTTATTTATTAGTTAGTAAATTATCTCTATTAATTTATGTTGTGATTATTTGGTTTCTTTGAAATAATTTTATTCTTATGTTTTATTAGGTTCTGTAAAATTGTTGGATTGTTATTAGAAATTGTTGTTGGATAATTTTTTGCAAGATTAAATAAAATTTGATTTGATTTTGTAGCAATACATAGGAATTAGATGTATGCTTATAAGATGAGTAATGAATATGAGAAAGGGGTTGAAGATTTTGTGGCCTTTGCAAAGACTAATATCAAAGGGAGTATGATTTGTTATCCTTATGTAGATTGTGGAAATATTAGAAAACAATCATATAATGATGTTAGGTTTCATCTATATCGATATGGAATCGATTGAATTTATCAAATATGGATATAACATGATGAGGAAATCCCTACTTCATCATTGACAGTGAAGAAAAATGTCCATGTTAGCCATGTTGATGAGGAAGATGACGGTAGAAACATTGTTGACATGATGAATGATATGGAAGAAGATTTTGTGCATCGACTAGAGTTATTTAAGATGATAATGGAAAAGGCAGAGACACTTGTATAGTGAGCATTCAAAACATACCAAACTATGCAGTTTGATTAGGTTATTGAATTTGAAGGCATTAGGTAGGTTGTCGAATTTAAGTTTCATAAGACTTTGAGAATTTTTACATGATGCTTTTTGTAATAATAATAAAGTACTCACAACTATGTATGAGGGAAAGAAGATCTTGAGTACTATAGGAATAGAGAATGAGAAGATAAATGCTTGCCAAAATGATTGTGTGCTATACTAGTTAGAGTATAAAGACTTGGATGAATGCCTAGTGTGCAATAATTTTAGGTGGAAGAAAGCTAAAAAGCTGGTGGAGTGAAGAAAAGGTGTATTGACAAAGTTGTTGTGGTATATTCATGCTGGAAGTGATTGTTTCGAAATATGGATTACGTAAAAGATTTAAATTGGTTCTATGATACTAGGATCAATAATGGCATGTTGAAAATTTGATGTAGAGAATCTAGAATTTAGTACAGAACCCAGGAACCTTCATCATGCTTTATTCACAGATGGAATGAATCCTCATAGTAGTTTTTTTAGCAAGCGCAGTACTTGGCCTATCATACTTGTCACTTACAATTAGCCACCATATTTATGCATGAAACAGAAGTTCTTTATGTTAACTTTGTTAATCTCTTGACATAATCAATCGGAAAATGACATTGATATATACCCAATGATGAAAATATTGATATATATGGAAATATTAGTATTTAATAGAAATATCGAAGGAAAAATTGCTTTGATGGAAATTCATGTACGAAATGGAAAGTCATCTTAAAACACTATTTTTAAATAAGACTTTAAAAAACTTTAAAATTGTTAATAATACATAATTTAGTTCAAACTCTCAACCAAAATAAGAATATGATAAATATAGATTGTAAATATTGATCATAATATGATAAATGATAATCATACAATTTCAAATTTAATGAAATATTTAAAAATCAACCTAATACAAGTATTTTACAAGCATAATTTTATACAAAATAAGAAAATATTAACACTATAAAAAGCTTCTAAAAGGTTTAAAGTTATTTCAAAAATTTTTTTGGTTTAAACAATATTGATACTAAGACATGGAGTTTAGATAGTTTCTTATATAATTCTAAACATGCCATGTATATCTCTTGATCTCTACCCACTAACTCTCTATATATAGCAAATTTTTAGTTAACCTAATTGATAAGAAGTAAGAAAGTATACAAAGTTCTCCATTTCTCAAATTCTTCTTCAGCTTTATTACCACACAAATTTGGCCATCTCATTACATATAAAAAGTAAATAAAAAACATGAATTTTATAACATTTCAAAAGTAAATGAAAAAAACATTTAGTATAAAGTAATGATATTTTGTTGATATTTTATCAATATTTCTGCAAAATTTTTTGTAAGCTTCCTCAATTTTTTGTCAACCAGCACTATAGTTTTTATAGAAACTGATATTTCTATCAAAATATCGATATCTTTAGATATTTCTATGAAAATTTCTAAATATTCTGTGAAAAGGATACAACATCCTTGTTTCCATATTGGTACTTCCAAAATACAGAAATTTCCTCAAAATTATTAGTGGAAGTGTCAATTTTTTTAATCCTTGCATGTACCTATCAATGAGTTAAGGAGATTATGAGAAAGTGGTATACAAGTCCAAGATGTTTTTTGCAAGGAGACCTTCATACTCCGAGCATTATTGATGTAGACTATTAACGATTTCCCTACATATGGAGACCTATCTTGGTAATCAGTTAAGAGTTCAATAGTTTGTCCTGTTGGCATGATGAAGACATCTTTATTTCAGTTGAGGCATAGTAAAAAGATGGTTTATGATTTTCACAGACAATTTTTGCCTATGAACTATCAATGTTGTAGACAAAAGAAAGCATGAAATGGCAAGATGGAAAAAAGATAAGCTCCAAGACCTTTGACAGGTCAACAAGTGTTTGAGATTGTGATGAATATCAAAGTGATTTCTAGGAAAAGGAAAAATAAGAAGAAGGAACCGATGGGAGAAAGACCTTAGAAGAAAATTTCAATTTGCTTCCAACTTCCATATTGGATTACTCTTTTAGTTTGTCATTGCTTGGATGTCATGCACATTGAGAAGAACATTTATGAATGAATAGTTGGTATGTTGCTTGATATTCCTGATGAAACTAAAGACCATCTCAATGAACGGTTGGATATTGTCGATAAAAATATAAGAGGTGATTTTGCTATTCGAGAAAAAGAGCGCTTAGACTTACTTGCCTTCATCAAAGTACACCTTATCAAGATCAGAGAAAAAGAAGTTTTGTGAATGGTTTGCTTTGGTCAGAGTTCTAGAAAGGTATTTTTCCAACTTTAAAAACTTAGTATCAATGTCGAACTTGAAGCTTATTTGCATGACGACATGTGATTGTCACACTTTGATGCAACAATAGTTGCCACGTGCATTGCGTGGAATTCTTCCGTTGGAGGTGAGATATGAACTTACAAAGTTTTGTTTCTTTATCAACTTTATATGCGCTAAAGTGATAAATCCAATGAAGTTAGATACAATATAAGCAGAGGTGGTAAAGATCTTGTGCATGATTGAGAATTACTTTCCGTCATTGTTTTATTACATTTTGATTCGTTTAATGGTGCACTTGTCATGTGAACTTTGGCTTTCTTGGCTGGTGTACTTGAGATGAATGTAGCATTTTAAAAGATATATGAAGATTTTGAAGGGTTACGTCGAGAATTGAAATAGGCCAAAAGGTTACATTGTAGAAAATTATATAGCCAAAGAAGCAATAGAATTTTGCTCAAAGTACTTGTCTAATGTCGAAGCAATCAGTTTACAAAAGAAAGTTAACGTTGAGCCTAAAGCAATATCTTTCGGTACTCCATCGTCAGTTTCTCATGAGGAATAGGAATAGACATGCCTTTATGTTTTGTACAATTCCTGTGTGGTTGAACCATTTGTAGAGGTCCACATGAAGGAAATAAAATACACAAATCCCAATTAAGGAAGAAACAAGAAATGGTTAAGTTGGCCAGAGGACCCTCATTCACGGTGATGAGATATGCTTCGTATTCAATTAATGGGTATACCTTTTACACTCACGAAGGAGATGAGAAGCACTCAGCCCAAAATAGTGGCATGTGTCTTTATGCCAATTTCATGCATATTTTCTTAACAAAATACAAGAACCTTTTGTATGGAACAGTGATCTACTATGGTTATGTTGAGGAATATGGGAACTTGACTATTATGGATTGTGAGTAACACTTTCTAAGTGTAAGTGTGTTGACAATAACTATGTGAAAGTTGATAATGATGACATTATAGTGCTAAACTTTAGAAGTTTAGGCTATATGAATGATTCGTCATCATGGCGTTCCAAGCAAGACAAGTTTTCTACACAATCAATCCTAAAGAATTGGAATTTTCATTAGCCATGCCGATGAAGCCAAGAGCAATTTGTGATGGTAATGAGGATAATGACAAATGCAACGATATTCCATCTTTTACCAAAGAATTACCATCGGTAGAGGAGGTTGATGTTTTTGACGATGGTGATTCACACTTAGTCCATTTAGATGTTGAATGGACATGTGTTGACACACTATTAAAGACAAGAGAAAAAAGTAATCATGATGTATTGTATTTTCTTGAATTATTTCATTTCATATTGTATTGTACTTTACTATGTTTTATTCATTCCCTCATCATTATATTGCATTTCACTTTGTTGTATTTTTATTTGAACCATTCATTGCTGGAATAAGTATGATTAGTATGAAAGTTAATTGAATTACTCGCATTGTTGCTTATAGTTATTAATTTTTAGTTTGACTTATATGTTTTTTTATTATTGTAGTTATAAAATATTTATTTTGCAAGCTAGAATATAATAACAAAAATTAGTGTATTATGAGGCCATATATGGACAAATTATTAGGTATTAAAGGCCACCCAAGAGAAACAGACGTAAAACAACTTTTATTGTTTTGCAGCTAAAAGAGATTAGGCTATGGTTTCTAAGAAAAACCGTCCTTAAATCTACATTCCATGAATCACTTTAGACAACGGTTGTCTTTAGAAACTGTCATCTAAAGTAAATAAACTCGCACCCAAATAGACTTTTAACCGTTGTAAGAAGTAGAACACATACTACAACGCTATATAAAATGACAATTTAATTAACAGTTGTCTTATCTTTAACCGTCATCTAATGATCAATCTGTCACCCTCTAAAAATAAATAATAAAAATGATATAATAGATCCAAAGTAGTTGGGTATATAATAATTATCAAGTAAATGATGGTTTAGATCTTAAACCTTTCGATTTTTAGTCACGCGTATATGTTTTAACAGGTTAGATGTATGAGATATTGTTATAATAATAATAATAATAATATTATTATTATTATTATTATTATTATTATTATTATTATAATAAGTGATGTACACACACAATTAAATCTTGTTCTTCTAGGTTAGTGAACTGCTTCAATAGTTCTATATTGGAAAACAAAGTAGAATAAAATGACATAAAAGACAAACATATCAATTCAATTCAGTCTTCGTCGATCTAAAAGAAGTCGATGACGAAACCTATAATTATTTTGTTTTAGGTTCTTATCCAAACGACAGTATCAAAATTGCAAAACCGTTTACTTGTCGGCCTATTGTGTTTCTAGATTAATTTTGTGACCCCATAACATTTCCATCAACATAATATTTTTTTTTTCTCTCTCTCTCTCTCTCTTTTCTTTTCTTTTTTCTTTTGGTGAAGAAGCTTACATAATAGAGGCAAGATATAAGTTGCATTTATTATCATCATACGATCTTCACTGTAAAAATAAAATAAAACTCCATCATATGTATAGCACGTCAAGTCTTTTTTTTTTTTTTTTTTAAATTTGCTGCTATAGCACGTCAATTCATCCAACGGGCGTTAATAATTAATTCCAACTACCAATGAAACTATTCGCCTCGCGATCAGACATGAGCTATTCATGTGGGTGAAAGTCAAAGTTTTTGTTTTTTTAGTAGTCAACGATATATGAGGTACAAGTACCATAAAAGGATTGAAAGCTTAGCAATTCCAACAACACCAATGTTTATGCAAGAGAAAAATTCTAGAGACATTAATTTTAATCTTAATTTTTGTGTTAATTTATGAGTTGTTATATTTTTATTGATGTATATTTAAAAATTACTATATCAATAAGTTGTATTTATTAATGAATTAATAACAAAACAGGAATTGGTATCTAATAGAAGCCAACAATTAATTCTTTCCTAATCTTTCTACAAAGGAGTAGCTGAGTTAAAGAGAAAAGAGACATTTATCTTTTTATGTACTTTGTTTTAAGTTAATTTAAAGAGTATATATTTTATTTTTTATCTCATTAAATGTATGTATTTTAATTAAATTAAATACATAAATTTATATTTTATCTTAATCAATAATTAATTTTGATATTTAAAATAACTAAAGTATTTTTAAGTAATAGATAGAAAGATTAAAACGTATAAAGAAGAGAAATTATATCAAATATCAGATTTTATTAGTTCATTGCTAAATAATGTCAAGTGGTTAAAAAAAATGAATAAAATGACAGATTTAGGTAAATTAGAATTTTAACAGATCTACTTTTGGTTTACTTTTTCCTTTCTTCCTCTCTCTTCTCTGAGCCTCATTCTCTCTCTGCTCTCCCTCTTAGCTATGATTTGGCCTTGCGACATTGATTGGATTTCTCAAATTTGTTCCTTGCTAGGAGTCTGATCTCTATGGCAGCTAGCTTCTACTCCTCAATTGAACAAGACCCGAGGTTGGAGACGAAGCTGTTGGATTATCTTGTCGGAGTTGATGGTGGCTAAGGCAATCAATAGCCAAAGGCTCTGATTCGACGCTTCAGGAACTCGTCGAATCTATCGTTGCTACAGTTGCTGAAGGCGAAGGTTCGTTGCAGGCACTCAGATCAATGAAAGGATTCAATGCTATCACCACATCAAAACGGAGTCGGATTGTGGCGATGGATGGGAGATGCCTCAGTTTTGCTCATCGCGACTGTCTAAGATGATCTACGACTCGATGGATCGTAACGCTCAGCCAATGGAGATGCCAGAACCATTGAACGTCGATCGAAATTCCACGTTGGTTTGTTTCCGTCCGTCTTTCATCAAGCTACCTCTAGGTTTTGTAGATCGACTTCTTCAGAGCACAATAAAGTCGGTGATGGCAGAAGACGCGCAGCAACAGACGACGGCGAAAGGGAGATGTTGTTTTCATTTTTTTTGTTTTTTCCTTTATGTGTTTTTTCGAGTGTTTTTTTTTTTTTTTAAGGAATTTTTTTTGGGTCTGGTGGCCTGTTGAATCTTTTTGGTGTAAAAAATTACATTTAGAGTATTTTCTGGCTTTAAATGTCGCCAGCATTACTGATATCCGATAATTGTGTCGATAAATTTTTCTATTCATGTGAGAATATTGTATTTTTATGTAATATAGTATTTCACAGCTACCGACGGTCTGATAAAGCTGTTGTTGAATTTTTTTAGCAACACAAAAAGATTAAAAACTTCTAACTCTAAGAAGACATGCCTTTGGGATTTATGTCTAGATCATATTAGCCTTAACAGGATACAAAGGTTGCTTAAGGATGGTCCTTTAAGTCCTTTAGAGATGGAGACTTTACCACAATGTGAATCTTGTTTGAAAGTAAGATAATTAAAAGCCTTTTAAGGCTAAAGGCAATCGAACTGAAGGTGTTCTAGACTTAGTGCACATAGATGTTTGTGGACCCATAAACATTGCTGCACGTAGAGGGTATGAATATTTCGTCATGTTCATTGACGATTTTTCAAGATTGGGTACTTGTACTTATTGCACCGTAAAATCAAAACTTTTGACAAGTTCATAAAGTTTGTTTGGATCAAGGTGGTGAGTATCTTTTAGATGAGTTTATCGAATATTTATTAGAGAATGGGATTTTATCCTAGCTGACTACACCTCGTACCCCACAACAAAATGATGTAGCAAAAAGAAGGAAAAAAACCTTGTTGGATATGGTTTGGTCAGTGATGAGTTATCCCATGTTACTCACATCTTTTTGAGGATATGTACTACAAACTGTATGTTATCTTTGAAACAACGTATCAACTAAAGCTATTCATAAAACTCCTTATGAGTTATGGACGGGTAAGAAACCATGCTTCAATCACTTAATGATTTGGGGTTGTCCAACACACATCCTAGATAAGGATGCCAGCAAGTTGGAATCACATTTAGAAGTTTGTATTTTTGTAGGATATCCCAAAGGGACTAAAGGTGGATTTTTCATAATCCATATGAACATAAAGTCTTGGTCTACACACATGCAACATTTCTTCAAGAAAGTTACATGCAAGATTTTAAGCCTCGTAACAAAGTAGTGCTTGAGGAATTAGGATCTGATAAGATTAATCCGAAGGTTCCAAATGTCGAGAAAAATCTAGTCATTGTAGAAAAACCTGATCAACAATCTAGAGAACTTCAATATAGTGGGAGAGTTATTAGATAACCGAAAGATATCAAGGTGACGCTTTTGAAACCGAAACCATTGAACCTGATAGTGACCCCATTACCTATAGAGAAGCTATGGAAGATGTTGATACAGATCTCTAGCAGAAAGCCATGAATGCTGAGATGGAGTCTATGGCTTCAAATCAGTTCAGGGAACTTGTAGATGCACATAAAGAAATAAAACCCATTGGGTATAAATGGGTCTATAAGAGGAAAAGATAAGCAAATTGAAAGATGGAAAACTATAAGGCATGACTTGTAGCAAAGGGATACACGCAGAAAAAGGGCATCGACTATGATGAAACTTTCTCACCTGTAGCGATGCTAAAGTCAATTCGTATTCTATTGCTGTGTATCTCGATTACGAGATATGACAAATAGATGTCAAGACTGCTTTCTTAAATGGTAATCTTAAGGAAATCATTTATATGGTGCAAATAGATGAATTCAAGGATAAAATCTACAGGTTGCTAAAGATTTATGGACTAAAACAAGCTTTCAGATCCTGAACATAAGATTTGATTAGGTGGTTTGAATAAAATGTTGACAAAACAATCCATGTACAAACACATTTAGGACAGAAGAATGGTTTTTTAGTGCTCTATGTTGATGACATTCTACTCTTTAGGAATGATGTAGGGACTTTGTGATCAGTCAAAGTTTGGTTATCTAACAATTTCATATGAAGGACTTAGGAGAAGCTAGTTATGTTCTTAGTATATAATAGTTTTACGACATAAAGAAGAAAATGATAGCTATATCCTAAACTGCATACATAGATAAAGTTCTTAAATGATTTGCAATGCAAAATTCCATGAAAGGCTCTTAGCCTACTTATTGTGGAATAAGTCTTTCTTGGGATGACTGTCTAACAACAATTGATGAAAGAAAATACATGGATGAGGTTCCATATGCTTCGGCAAAAAGGAAGTCTCATGTATGCTATGCTTTGCACTAAAGCGGATATTTGTTATGTGGTCAGAATAATGAGTTGATATCAATCAAGTCCAGGCTTAAAACATTGTCAAGCGGTCAAGCATATGCTCAAGTATCTTAGGAGAACAAGGGATTATATGCCATTGAATTTCAAAGAAGACCTAACACCTTTAGGATACATGGATTCTAATTTCCAAACAGATAAAGATTCGAGGAGATTGACATCAGGGACTGTCTTTACTCTAGGTGAGAGCGCCATAATTTGGAAGAGTATCAAGTAATGTTGTACTGTTGACTCAACTATGGAAGCTGAATATATGGCTGCTAGTGAGGCATTTAAGAAAATTATATGGCTTAAGAAGTTTCTTAGAGATCTTTAGGTTATTCAAGGTATGGATAAAAATATAGTCTTGTGTTGTGATAATGCGGTGGCTATAGCTAATACCAAGGATTCAAGACATCACAAGAAGAGTAAGCATATAGATGGGAAGTATCGTATAGTTAAGGACTATGTAGGGAGTAGAAAAGTGGCGGTGTGCAAGATAGTATCGAGGACAACTTGGCTAATCTGTTGACAAAAGCTTGACAATTAAAAGCTTTGAGAAACATGCGGAACACATGGAGATGAGCAATATGTCACATTTACTCGCTTAGGGTAAGTGGGAGATTGTTAGGATCGGTACCTTAAGGAATAAATACTTTATTTGTAATTAATAGTATTTTTTATTAAGTAAATAAATAATAATACAAATATTTCATATGTTAATAATGGTCCTTCGTATTGCTTTTATTATTATGTTTAATCATTTAGCAAACCTATGTTCCATGACTATTATAACCAAATCTTGGGATCATGTAAATATGGAATTTATATGCGGTATGCGACTAAGATAAATAGTCTAAATTATATTGTCTGCTGTCTATGTATTTAGCTGGATACTTTATACACGATAAGACTATAATAAAGATCTACGTCCAATTGGGAAGATAGTTTATCTAGGTAGTAGGAGAGGATTGACTTCATGGTAGATACATTAGTATGGTAGACCTAATAGTGGTTGTACACCAACTAGACCTAAAGTGTAAATGATTTAATAATAATTCTGTTTAACTTAAATCAATTCACTTTGACAATCATCTATGCGTGATCTTAATCTTAAAGTGGATTCATGATTCCATGTTTATATCTTTTATCTTTTGATATGCCAAAAGCAAGAGTTTCAATGAACGAAGGCTCCCTTGTTGGTATGTTGGAAATACAATCTATATATGATGAGAGCATAATCCATAAACACAGGATTCATAGCTCTCTAACAAAAAGTTAATGTTATCCTCACAAAGGCATTTTCAAGATTTTGGAAAGGAATAAGGCCTTTTTCATCTGGATACTTGTGGTAACCAAATGATTTTCTATTTGTATTTGTTATAAATGGAATTTTCCAAATAAGTAAAATAATAAAATTTTGAGATAAAATAATCAAAAGGTAAAATTGAACTAAGTTCTTCATCTGATTATGGATAAACTATGGGAATACACGTAGACATGAGAGGTCATAGACAAGACTAGTGAATAAAGTCTCATTATACGATATATTATCAAGAGTACAACTTTGGTTCTTTAGTGAAGAAACACTAAAGTAAATAATTAAATAGATAATAAATTGAGGATTAATTTATCTGTTATTATTGGAGCTTGATAATATATGTCCATCAGGTTCCAATGCTAGCTCACAAATTTCTTGACTAATTGTGTAGAATGTAGTTTACCACATGTGATACAGGAGATTACGCTAGATGGGTTACTAGACCTATCAGTGTGGAAGTCCAACAGTCTAGTTGGACTGTGTGGTGCCCAATCCAATCCATAAGGACTATAGGCGCCTATCAGAGGGGTAGATCTAGAAATTAGTTAATTAATTAATTAATTTTAAGATATTATTTATTCAAATTCAATTATTGGGATTTTTGTGATAATTAATTATTTGTATAATTGATTTAAATCCTAATTGTATTTGAATTTGAACAAAGGATAATTATTCAAAATTATTTAAGTTAGATAATTATCTAGAATAATTGGAATCTAATTTAAATAGAATTTTTTGAATGAAAATTACACTAGATGTTGCAAATAATCACATAATCTACACTATAAATTGCCTGGGATTGAATCTTCTTCTGATTGTGATAGGCATACACAGTGATAAAGAAAACATTGTGATTGGTGTGTAAGGCTATAGGGAGAAGAGAAAAATTTTCTCCTAATCCTAATAGACTTTTACCTCCTCCTGTAAACTCTATAAATAGGTACATCTCCTTCTTATTTATGTGAAGTCAAAAAAAGAGTGCTATTGTTGCTTCTTTTAGAGTGAGAAAATTAGAGGAGGGTCTGTGGTGAGTTTTTTCTATTGAGTTATGCCCACATGCACAACAACTAGAAAGAAGAGACATAGCATTGAAAATTTGAAGGTTGAGATTTTCAGTAAGACATGCTGCTTCTGGTTCATCAACAGGTATATTTAATTAGAATTTATGTATTATTTATAGCAACATAAGTATGTTTCTTGATGATTAGTAAAATTTTTAAAGTTCCACTGCAATACCAAATCAATATTTTCAATAGCTATAGTACAAGATTTAATAGCTCTTCTCTTATGATGCATGTACTGTGGCTTCGACATGAGAATCATACCACCGTCTAGACAATTGCTATAGATCATCATAATGCATCCCTATCTCTAGTAAAGACAAAACACTATCTTCTTTGTTAGGACATATCAATGTCAGTATAGATCATCTTAAGGTGAACAAAAAGAAACATAAGAAGAATTGTAAAAAACACATATTGTGTGAAACAAATAAAAAATTTAAGCCCTGACAATACGCTTAGAAATAGAATCATGACGAGTGTATTTTTGTGTTTTTCCTTCTCCAACACTAAATCAGTTGAGTGTAGCTATGGTTCCCTTACTTGTAATTTTGCCTTTTAAATAATTTCCTAGGGCCACTTGAGGAGCAAGACAATTCAACACATCTTTCCTAACCCAAACTCTTTTGATTTTTGGAAAGGTTCTTTCATTTTTAGTTTTGAATGTTTTGAAACCCTTTTTATCAACAAAAGCATAGCAACTGTCTTGATTGATGAAATTCAAAAACTAAAAATAGTTAGACCGAACACGTCTTTTGACACCACAATGATGACATATAGGAAAAAACCTATAGTATTTAAGTTGAGTTCTGTTGAAATTTACCTCTTTCTTTGGTGGAATAAGGAGATGGCTTGTATGTGCTTTGAGATATTCAGTTGTTTGCAATTTTTGTTTGCCTCTCACTTGCGTCTATGGCCACAATCGGCCTCTAGTCTGAGTCTGTGTCCTCAGTCGTCTTCTTGTGTGTGTCTGTGGCCTGATGCAAAAACGCTATCGACTGTTCACACACTGTTGCTCTTTTTGTTGATTGTGTGCACACTGTTGTCCTAGAGCTGCATGTGCCAATAGATGTTTAAAGGGCTAGAGCGTGTTTTGCTTACCCCACAGATCAGAATGTCCATTCTTTTTGGCCTTGGACAATTCAGCTTGTCCAGCCTTCACGAACACAGTTTTCCCTTTTAGGGTTTGCTATGAATCTTTAGTAAAGCCTAAATTGTGTTTGTTCTTGTCAAGTTTACCAAGGCTCAGAACTTGGTCTAACTTTACTGTACCAATTATTAGCTTTTGTATGGTTTCTTTTGACGTCTTGAGCTCCATGGTGACAGCGGCTACCTGTTCTATCAAGTCAGCTAACTCTTTCTTCAGTGTGCCAACACTGGTGCTTCATGTCTGCTTTTCATCTTACAACTTTGAATTCTTTTCTTCTAATACTATTCCTCGACACCATCATTTCTCGAAATGCATAAAATTTATCATAAGCATCTTAAAGTTGACCTATGTCGTAGGTCTTATCTTCTTCGTCTTTGTTTTCTTTTTCTTCTTCGTTTAGCCATGCAGCGAAAGACACAATGCTGGCTATAATATCATCATATTTCTTCACATTCACTGTCAAGGGCGCTTTTGTCTTTGTGCTACACTTTGTTTCTGTTACTCTTGTTAGCACTGCCAGCAGCAAAATGCCGAAGCCTTCATGCTCATTGCGTTGAATATTACTCTTGTTGTTGAGATGAATTCTTTTTTCTTTCATTCTATGGAAATAAAGACTTCTTATTGTTCTCCGTCCACACGTTCTCTTCCAAGAACTGATAGAACATCTGACTAAACAGACCATTTTGTTCAAGGCTAAGGTTATTGTTTTTCCATTCGGCTCTTTCTTAGCCTTTTTAAGCAAAATGTTTTTGTCCTTCTTCTTCAGTTTTAACCTCATCTCATATGCCCCCAACGATCCCACGAGCTCTTCAACATTCATGGTATTAAGATCTTTGTTCTCTTCAATCGCCGTCACTTTGGCATGAAAACGTTTAGGTAATGATCTCAAAATCTTTTGAACAATTTTGGCACTTGAATATCCTTCACCTAGAGCAAAAGAAGAGTTTACAATGTCACATAATTCGAAATAAAAATTAGTAAAATTTTAATTTTCTTTCATGATTAATTTGTCAAATTCTGAAGCAAAAATTTGAAGTCTAGATCGCTTCACACGCTTGTTCCTTCACGTGCTATTTCAAGATTTTTCCATGCTTCCTTTGCTTCTGTACAAGATGAAATAAGTTTAAATTGGTTAGCTTCAACCTCATTAAAGATGACATTTAAACCCTTAGAGTTCCAAGTGGCAGAACAAAAATCATTTTAAGTTCATCTACTCAATGTTTTAGGAGTTGTAATTCTATTTCTTGTAATGGTTGGAGTCCATCTAGTTTCAATAATTCTCCATACGTTTTCATCGATGGAGCGAAGAAAGGCTTTCATTCTGGTCATCCAATAGGCATAATCTGAAACACCGTGTAGAGGTGGCTTAACGGTTTATCCTCCTTCATGAAATCCGTCCATTTGGTGTTTATCCTAAGATCTCACTATTGATATAGTGTACCGCTCCAATACACCTTGCTAGGACTTGACGGACAAAACAAATAATGTTTTGTATATGCTAAACCATTAATGCCGATAGCAATAACCAAAAATAATTGTCGTGAAAATTAAAATTACAAAAAATAAATAGATGAACATAGCGACGTTGGTTGTTTAGTGTAGGCAGGAAAAAAGTCACGAGTGCTACTTACACTTGAGATAAGAATCCATTGATACTGAATTATGGTTATAAGGATATGAATTATAAGAAAAACTAAAATCTACACTATTATTGAAACCCACTATATCTTCTTCTACAACTTGCCTTCCTTCAAACTCCTCGGCTTATTTCAAGTCAACTTTGCTCGCCTTTCGTCAAACTAATGTACTTCAAGCCTACAATCCACAAACAACTCCACCTCAGACTTTCTAGATTAAAAAGATGCATTAAGGCAAGGGAGCTATATTGCAAAGTCTAAGAACCTTAAGGGATCACTTTGGTTTTCTCTCACTTTGACACTTTCAACTCTAACTTTGAAGTTCTGGAAAGGACTTCTCTAAATAAGACAAGCCTGAGCATGAGATGTATATTGATGCATCCACTAGAAACTAAGGTTGGATCTCAACTAATCCAACTTGAAATTTGAATCCAATTGCTAAAAATATGCAAGATTTGTATTGAACTAAAATTCTAAAATGGCTAGTATGGCGTGATCTTCGCGGGTGTATCCACATGGACGAACTATTTCTATGCACTATCGAAAAACTCCAATTTAAAAGATTTAAAATTGGAATACGAAATCTTTTTGTTAATCCATTTGAATCTCAAATAGAATTAGATCCTATCATGAAAAATATACGCAGAAACACATAGGTTAAATTAAGTCAGTTAATTAATGAACCTAGACTCATTTAAGTACAAAATTAGCTTAATCAAAATTTGAATTTAAAAGATAAGAGAATCTTGGATACAAATTCAAATTTAAACTTCTCAACATTATACTGAGTGTCGTGGAATCTCCAAGGCTTTGACGACATCTCCTACTTGTCGTTAAATGATTTAACGACACTAAACTATTGTTGTTAAAAAAATACCTTTAATACAACATACGAATCTATATAGATGTCGTTAATTATTGTTTCAAATGTCGTTGATGATATCTTTATTAAAGATGTCATTGTATGTACTTTTCAACGACATTCAAAAACTACATGTCGTAAATAATATGTCGTTAAATGTAGTTTTTTTTTGTAGTGACTTGCCACACAAGTAATCAACAAACCAGATTAATTTAAAATTTAAACACAATTTTTGAAATTGTTTCAATAAACATGTGGGAAAAATATAAAAATAATTTAAATCATAGTGCTCTCTTTTGAACCCAAGAAGACTACAAAATTTCACGTGCAAAATTCCACACGTGTAGGGTTAAAACCCCAACACTTACATTTGTAAGACTTGTGCAGGAAAATGTAGAGGCCAAACATCGTTCATCAAATTTCATGTGGTCAATCTTGTGACTACATTTTATTGTCTAGTGATCTTGATTCTTAATGCAATCTCTCTAATTACTCTTTCAAGATACGCACTCGATGAGACAAACTTTTTCGTTTGAAAATATATTGAGATACTCGAGTAATTTATAGATAATGAGCCAGTGACAATGGGAAAGGGAGATATACAAACAACAAAAATGCGCCGTCGCAGGGCTTCCACCTGTAAATGTCCCTCTCCTGCTGGACCTCCTGTCGTTTAGGTCCCAATACATCATCATTCGCATCCGATCCGCCTCGGGATGACGACGTTTCTAAAATCAACAACAACAACAATTTATCCTCCTTGGCCCCGAGATGAACACCGATAACTCCTCCACTAATGCAGTTCGTTGCTCTCCATTTCAGGTTTCAATTTCCATTTTGGCGAGTTTCGAATGGATTTCTGCAGTATGAGAACCTGGAATGTGGTGCTTGATTTTAGTTCGTGATTCCTTACATGTTTCTTGATTCAAAGTCTGCGTGAATTTTTAGTTATGTACGCAATTCTTGTGTTTGTTGCAAAATGAGGGAATACTTGGCTTTTGAATGTTTTTGGATCTCAACTTGTGGTTCGCATTTAAGGATTGGCTGTGAATTTTTTGTGGTTGTATATTGTTAATTAATTACACATCTGAATTTTTGCTCGAATATAGTTTAGTTACTTTGTAGATCTAGATTTTTTATTGCTGCTGAAATGGTTTATTACTGAAATTAATTTTTATTTTTGGTTTAAAGGAATAGGATTTTCATTTTCCAAAGTTCCGCTTTAGGACCTGACAAGTTGTGCTTGAGAACTTGGTAGGTTCCACTATGGAACACATTCTGGTAGGTTCTATGATGGAACCTGCTAGGTTCTACTCTAGCACCTACGAAACCCGACGTGGGGCAATCGCAAGCGGTTGATATTTCTTTGTTTTAAAGAAAATATGATAGAACTTGGTAGGTTTTAACTCCGGAACCTACTAGATTATGCTCCAGCACGTAACATCGATGACCAAAGGCGGTTGGCATTTCTTTGTTTCAAAGAAAAATATGTTAAAATCTGATAGGTTCCAGCTTTAGAATCTACTAGGTTACACTCAGACACCCCATGCTGGTTAGTCTTCTTTGTTTCAAAGAATTATGTTGAAACCTGGTAAGTTCATACTGCCTAACCTACAAGGTTACGCTCTGGCATCCTGCATTAACGATTAGAGTAATCTTCCACATGAAAGAGTGAGAAAGAAGGATAATTTGTACTTTTAATCAATTACTTTTTATAATTAAAGAAGAAAGGGTAACTTGGACTTTTAATAACTCCTTGTTTTTAATTAAAGGGGTAGTTTTGAAATGAGGCTTTTAGATAGGCAATCTTGAAATGGTACTCTTTTAGGGAGCATTCTTGTGTTTTACTCTTTTTTTTTTTTTTTGGTTTTTTTTTTATGGATATCGGGAATTGATCTAGTAGATTACTAATGTTAATCTATGAAATAACACTCCAGAATAGGGCCAGAGAAGACCGACGATATGTGTTGTTGTTTCGGAATTAATTTAGTAGATTGCAATGTTCACCTACCATATTACCCTCCAAAGGCAATTGGGAATATATGTCAAAAATGTAGTACAGTCTGGTAGATTGTTCTTGATAATCTACTAAATTACTTTTTAATTAATGATGATGGCGACTAGTGTTAGTGGATTACCTTTGATAACCTTGTAGATTAGTTTAAGGGGACAAATAATCAACTGTAATTAATATTAGTTCTAGCGACATTTATTATACTATTCGTGTTAATTTGGTAAATTACTGAGATTATTTCTGTAAAATATATTTGTTAGTCTTGATTGAGCTTTTAGAATGTTAGAATTTTAAGCCCTATCATTTTTTTTTTTTTTTTGTGAAAACCATCCGGTTTCTAGACCCACCACATAGAGGCACGAACCTATAGAAAGGGTCCCTCAACTCTAGCGAGAGTAAACCTGACTAATCCGGATTCGAGCCGGGTCGGACCCATACGGGGGAAGCTCTCCCAATACCTGTTTCTCCATACACAAGACTCGAATTTGAGACCTTGCTTAAGGGAGAATGAACTCATTGCCACCCAATCCCACAGGTTGTTGGTAAACCCTATCATTAAAATGATGGAAATCGTAAGACTCAAGGTAAGGATGGCAACTCGATAGGTTTGGAGCGAAACGGCCTTCCTCGCTTCCTACCTCATTGGGAAAAATTCACCTCGTCATAGGTTCAAAATGAATCACATATAGTCTATTTACTTAAATTAGAGGTATTAGTTCGAACCTTTTAGCCCGGCGTTGCGTATACAAACCAAAAGGAAAAATTGGGCCAGCCCGGTTAACGAAGAGGGACTCCTAGCTTGGCCCACATTTTAACAAGGAATTTTAACATTAAAAAAAAAAAAAAAAATCTAATGTGGCCTGCTTGGAAGATATCAAGATTTATCTTATTAGAAATTGAGAACAAAAACTACAAAATACTCTTACTTCTTTCTTTTCTTTCTCTTATTTTTCTCCCTCGTCGGTATCAGTGGTGGTCGAAAAATACAATATTTATGTGTTAATATTGTATTTCCAAATAATAAAAAATTTACCGGCAAAATCATCAATCACGCTGCTAGCGTGAGGGAAATATTTTATTAACATGTATATTCTATATTTGCATGTAAATACAAAATTTACTAGCAACCTCACAGGATCCTAAAAATGCTAGATTAATATGAAAATACTATATTCTGATGTAAATACAAAATACTATGAGAAATGTTAACAGACATCATTGGAACCAACAACGTCGCCAGAGGCTAGGATATGTTGTATTAACATGAAAATATTGTATTCTTGTGTAAATGAAAAAAATTTACTGGCAACACCGTTGAACGCTAAAAATGCCATATTAACTTATAAATACTGTATTTTCATAGAAATATAAAAATTTTCTACGAATGTTGTAGGATATCACAACACCGACGAAGTTACCGACGGTCGAGAAATATCATATTTAACACAAAAATGTCATATTAACAGAAAAATACTATATTTTCATGTAAATATATGTAAATATAAAAATGTAAACAAAAAATGCTGCAGGACATCATCTTGTTTCCTTTGCAAAGCTCAGAGCTTGCCTTGTTTTCTTCGTAGACGACGCAACTCCGGGCTCAACGCACATCAGAACTCCGGCACGGCAACGTAATTCCAGATTTGGCCAAACTTCATGATTCCCGATTTTGCCACTTGGTTAGGCACATCACAACCCTAATTTGTTGTCTCCCTTCTTCGGCTAGCGTAAGAAAAGGGTATTAATTGGCCCATCACTCCATATTTTGAGAGACTAGAACTCGAGGCCGTTTCTTTTTGGGTTTTTAGGAGTGTTGATTCCAACAGCTGAGAGAAATGAAAAATGAAAAAGAAAATAAATTGTTAGTTTAGGACTTTATTTTCAGGCTTTATTTTTCTAAGATGTTTGACATGGTGGTTAGAACTGTTTTCACTGTAGCATATAAGAGCTTTGCATTGTAGCAATTTTTTTTATTGTTACTGTAGCATATGAGAACTTTATACTATTCATAACCGAGAAAGTGGTCCGAACCACAACTGTCAAATACCTTTTAGTTTTATTTTTAAATATTTTATATTCTTTTTGAGACACAATTAAAGGACATTTTTAGAGCTATAGAGTGAAGGAAGAAGAAGATGGAGGAGGAAATTTGGAGTTCGTGACACCTTTATTTTGTGATTTTTTTCCCATTTTTCTTTTCAAAAATTTTGTATATTCTAAAATGCTTAAATATTAGTGTTATTTATTTTTATTTTTATTTTTATTTTCAATTATGAACTAGTTTTGTGTTCTAGGGTTCTAAAGGATCCTATTGAGGGATTTTGATTTATTTTGCTCTCTTGGATTGATATTTGATTATTGGAATTTGTTTATCTTATTATGTGCTTAATGCTTCCAGTGTTTTGGCCATTCATCAGGTGTTGTTGTTGGACTAAATTGAAATTGGAAAATAGATTTTTAGTTTTGATCAATAATAGAATGACATAGGCAATTTAAAATAGGAATATATCATTTTTGTGTGTGTAGTCATTGTTAATGCTTAAGCTTAATGAATTTGTGTTAATTAGTTCCTCATAGGAATATAGAGATTTTATTTAACATAAATGTGCCTACTAATTTATCGAAAGAAACGAGTAGGCAATTTAGTGCATTCGACTAACAATTCTATTAATTAAAATTAATCATTTAGAGGGTAATTTTGATTCAAATAAAGTTAATCGGTGAGATTAGATCCCTAGAGTTTTGTTATTATTTTAGCTTCATCTTTATAATTTTAATTTTATTAGTTTCGTTTTATTTTCCTTTAAATCAGTTATTCAAATAATTCTAGAATTAAGACAATTTTGTTAATTAACGAAAATTAAACAATCTCCGTAAAAATGATATCCGTACTTAGGTACACTTTATTATTTATACAATTCTATGTACTTGTAGATTTCAACCGAACACAACCTCCAGCTGTAGGTTTTTTGAAGATCAATTTCGATGCTTACTTTAAGGATGGTTATGCAGGGATTGCCTTTGCTATTCGCAATTCGAGGCGAGATCCTTTGGTTCTCCGGACGGGGTGGCTCAAGGCACCATTGGCGTTCCATATAGAAGCGCTGGTGTGGACTCGGGCTTTCCTTACTGCTAGGCTAAGGAACCCTCTCATGATCACCATGGAGGGAGACTCCTAGGAGCTGGTGTCTGCTCTGTCTCAAGATGCTGATTGTCCCCAGTAAGAAGCTACGCCACGTTTTATGGAATGCCTAGAGTTGTTTAAGAACTCTAATGTGAATGCTTTGAGCTGGATTCCTAGAACTTGTAACTGCTAAGCCGATAGACTGGCTGGGTGGGCTTTTAATGCCAAGTTCACTGGATTTGTTTTCATGGGGATGTTAAACCCCCAATGTCTTACCTTTTTGCTCATTGAGCTTGCTTATTAAATAACTTTTTCAGAAGCAACCAAAAAAAAAGAAAAAAGAAGAAGATCGTGGTAGCAACAAAACGTAATCAATCAATCATTATTACACGTTTCATGTTTTAGAATACCGCATAATTTTCCATGTACATGCTTATGAGAAATCTCTATTAGGATAGTGAAGCTGATAAGTCTTACATTTTTCACATTAATTTCTTTTGGGTTATTTATCTTTTTGTATCTTATAGTTTTGGTTCATTCAGAATGTGCACCTTCTATATTTTATCTCATCAAAGATGTACGATCAATTTATGTTCAATATGCAATTTTATATCTTATCATTAGTCAACATTAATTTTTGTCTCAAAATGCCTAAAATACCCTTGCCAAAAATGTAAATATTTATGTGTGTATGTTTTTAAAGGAAGCAAAAAACCTCAAACTTTTTCCTGTTTGTCAGGTTTGTCCCAGCCTTCACCCCTAAAGCTTCCCACTACACCTAGACGGACACCGTTGTTCGGCACCTCATCACCGAAGCACAGATCTAAGCACGCAGGGGGATGGAGAGGGAACCCACTGAAGCAAACGCTTGCAAAGGCAGAGGGTGGTGATTTGGACTTTGAACGTCAATTTTCTTCCTTCAACAGAAGAGGAGAACAAAGGAGAGAAAGTGAATGGGATTAGTGGCGTTGGAGAACAAGAGAAGTTGGAAGAATGCTTTATTAGATGATCAATTTGTCGAGTATTGATTGGAATTTATGTTGGTTTTAATTTTGTCGTGGGCATGTAAGCTTTGCTTTTTAAATAATCATAAACCTGGTCATGTTAAGAATGATGAATCATGGCACCCGATTTAGTTATAAAATGTTTGGTAAATACGTTTAAACTTATTATAGCATGTGAGAGTTTTACATTATAATATATTTTTGTTTTACACTGTAATATATGACAACTTTATGTTAGAATAAAATTGTGATGAAAACCATCATCACATAGGATCATTTATGTCAAATCATCAAAAATATTAAAAAAAATGCAAAAGTTAACATGAATTCATAGATTAAATGTGATTCTTGAGTCTGTAGGTTGAGGATCTTCCAAGTCTGATACGTAAGTCTTCCTTCAAAGAATGCCTCTGTAATTTTTCTGTAGATGGAGAACAGAAAAATAATGTACCTACTGACTTGGGGACTACAACCTCTTTTTATAACTGCTAAACCCTAGCAATTATTTTAATTACCAATTTAGCTCATCATAAAATCAGTAATTATATTTTGGTCTTTACACATAGGAGGCACACACTTAATTATGCATTAAAAGCCCAAAAACCTAAATTGATCATTTTTAATTAGACAACCTTATCTGATAGTCTTTAATTCACATTTATTTAATATAGTAGCCCATATATTGGATTTAGTTCCAACAATCTCCCACTTGGGCTACGTATGAAACTTTATAAATATGAATTATACCTTATGAGCTCATGAATTTTGCTATCAAAACCTTATGCATCTCGACAATCTTGTCTATTAACCATATCAATATAGGACCAAAGTGATCTTTGTTACATATGTCATAACTAAACCCATCAATGATCACATATACCAATACAACTAATGACAAGATCAAGCATGGATGTGTAGCATGAAAATTTCATATAATGTGATCTTAACATGCCTATTTTCAACTGGTTTACCTAGAAACCTCAGTGAGATCAAACCATACCAAAATCAGAGTGTGAATAAACCGAAAACTTTATTTCTATAGAAAATAACCTCAAAATATCTATAAACTAAAATAATTGAAAATATTTCAATATCATAAAAGCGTCTAAAATTACAAACTCCCACTAAAACTGAATATCTTAAAATGATATGACACTTATACGAGCAGCGTGCTCATGAAACATTTTGAGTGGCAATCCCTTAGTAAGCGGATCCGCAATCATGGAGTTTGTACCGATATGCTCTATAGACAACTATTCACTCCAAACTCTTTCTTTCACAATCAGAAACTTGATCTCTATATGCTTTAACTTCGGCGAGCTCCTGTTGTTGTTGAAATATAAAACTTCTGACTTATTGTCACAAAATAACTTGAGTGGTCTTTGAATACTGTCCACTATGCGTAGCCCCATAACAAAATTCCACATCCATATTCCATGATTGGACACCTCATAACACGCTATGAACTTTGCCGCCATCATAGAAGATGCTATAAGAGACTGTTTAGTACTCTTCCAAGAGACAGCACCTCCAGCCAGAAGGTAGACATAGCCCGATATAGATTTCAAACTATCTTGGCATCCAACATAAGCGGAGTCAATTTACCCAATGATCTCAAGCTATTCTGACCTCTGATATATGAGCATGTAGTCTTTTGTTCTCTGTAAATACCTCAAGACTCGTTTGGCTGCTACCTAGTGATCCTTTCTAAGATTACTTAAGTGCCTGCCCAACATCCCTGTAATGTTCGCAATATCCGGTCACGTACAAACCTGAGCATACATTAAACTCCTTACTGCTAACGCATAAGGAATCTTCTACATTTTCTTAAGCTCAAAGTCATTCTTAAGGCACTGATTGAGACTAAACTTGTCTCCCTTAGCCACAGGGGCATCACCTAGTTTGCAATTCTATATGCCATATCTCTTGAGAACCTTTTCGATATAGCCCTTTTGTGATAATCCAAGAATACCTCGAGAGCACTCCCAGTGTATCTGTATACTTAACACAAAAGAAGCATCACCAAGATCCTTCATTTCAAATTTCTTTGATAGAAATCTCTTGGTTTTGTGCAATAAGTCTATATCCTTGTTGGCAAGCAAAATGTCATCGACATATAAAACCACGAAAATATACTTACTCCTACTAAACTTGTGGTATATACAATCATCGACTAAATTCATCTCAAAACCAAAAGAGATGATAACCTAATGAAATTTGTAATACCATTGATAAAAAGATTGCTTAAGCCCATAGATGGATTTCTTTAATTTGCAAACCATCTTCTTTGCATCTCCTGACACAAAGTTTTCCAATTACACCATATAGATTGTTTCATCAATGTCACCATTGAGAAACGCAGTCTTAACATCCATTTGATGAAGCTCAAGATCAAAATGCACCACCAATGCCATTATAATCCTAAAAGAGTCTTTCAAAGAAACTGGAGAAAAAGTCTTTTTATAATCGATGCCTTCTTTCTATGTAAAGCCTTTAGCGACAAGACGAGCCTTACACCTCTCCACATTGCCTTTCAAATCCCTCTTGGTCTTAAATATTCATTTGCAACCAATGGGTTTTGCTCCTTTAAGCAATAGAACAAGATCCTAAATGTCATTGTCCTTCATAGACTTTATCTCCTCATTCATGACATTAATCCACTCTTGAGATCTAGAACTTTTCATCGCTTGATGAAAGTTGATTGGATCATCTTCCACCATACCAATGTCAAACTCATGTTCTTAGAGAAATACAATGTAATCATCTGGCACCACACTTTTCCTTTCTCTAGTAGATCTCCTTAATGACATAGGTTCTTGAGGTGGTAGAGTTTGTTCTTTTGGAACAATTTTTGGAATGGAAGGTTTTCCGACATTGTCTTGATTTGGATCTGCTTCTTAAACAATGTCAAGAATAGAAACCTGATCAATGTCAATAACAGCTGTGGGAATATCAACATATTCCTTTTCATAAACAAAGTCCATAACCATATCTCCCCCGACAAACTCAACATCCTCAAAGAACCGAGCATTTCCCATCTCAAAAATCGACGTAGTTGTGAGATCATAAAATGTATACCCCTTAGATCTTTTAGAGTATCCAATAAAATAACAACTCACCGTCCTTAAGTCTAGTTTCTTTTCATTAGGCCTATAAGGCCTTGCCTTAGCTGGACATCCTTAAACATGCAAATGCTTTAAACTAGGCTTTTTGGCCATCCAAAGTTCATAAGCGATCTAGGTAGTTGCTTTAGTTGGAACCCTGTTAAGGATATATGCTATAGTCTTAAGTGCTTCTCCCCAGAGTGATTCTGGTAAGGTAGAATGAGAAATCATGCTCCTTACCATATCCTTAAGCATCATGTTTCGTCTTTCAACAACACCATTCATAGTGGGCGAACTCGGCATAGTATACTGTGCGACGATACCACTTTCCTCTAAGAACTTAGCAAACTGTCATAGATGTTGTTCACTTGGACATTCATATCTACCCTAGTATTCACCACCACGATCAGATCTGATGCTTTTAATCCTTTTACTGAGTTGGTTTTCAACTTCAACCTTATAATTTTTGAACACATCCAATGACCATGACTTTTCATGAATGAGATATATATAGCCATATCTAGAAAAATCGTCTATGAATGTTATAAAATATTGTTGACCATTCCAACAAGCCGTAGAGCATGGCCCACAAATATCTGTATGTATAAGTTCTAAGATGTCCAAAGTCTTGTTGGCTTCAAATCTCCTTTTATTGGTTTGTTTCCTCTTAATACAGTTAACACAAATATCAAAATCTGTAAAGTCTACGCGGTTGTGAATTTTGTCTGACACAAGTCTCTCTATTCTTCTTCTGAAAATATGACCCAATCTCTTGTGCCATAATGTAGCTGAAGTCTCATTGGTTAATTTTCTCTTTATACCTCATGTACTTAATTGTAGGGATTCATTAAATAAAGCAATTGTATCACGTAAATAAAGATTATCATAACCTGATAAAGAATCGGATCCAACCAATTTTGAATAATGAAACAAACTAAAATTTTCATTTCCAAATAAACAAGAATAACCATATTTTTCCAAAACAAAAATAGAAATCAAATTCCGTCTAAAAGATGGTACAATAAAAGCTTCATCAAGATCCAAATAAAATCCAATCTTTAACAGTAATCTAAATTTTCCTATTGCTTCAACTTCAACCTTCTTGACATCACCTACGTAGATGTATCTTTCACCGTCATTTGGCTTTCGGCATCTCAAGCATCCCTACATCGACACACTAATGTGAATGGTAGCACCAGAATCCATCCACCAAGTGTGTTCAGGTATCGAAGTTAAATTAGCCTTATAATAAACCAAATTAAGAAGCACACCTTTCCTGGAATGCCAAGTGTGATAATTGGTGCAATGCTTCTTCTTATGTCCTACAGCTCCATAGAAGAAATAACTTGTACCTTCTAGATTAATCGGTCTCTTTTGTTGTTTCTTTTGAGGTGCTGTAATTGTAACTTCCTTAGCCTTCTTTCTTTTCTTCCCTTTGTCCTTGGAAGTATTAGCCAAGTGAGTACTTTCTGTCTTTTCTTGCTTTAGCCTTTCCTCTTTTTGCACACAATCTGAGATGAGCTCATTAAGAGACCAAGTCTCCTTTTGGCAGTTATAGCTCACCTTGAACTGATTGAATTGTGCAGGAAGAGATATAAGAACCAAATGCACTACCAAGTCCTCAGAAAGGTCAAGCTTAAATGCTCTCAATTTTGAAGCAAGATGAGATATCTCCATGATGTACTCCCTAATATTCCCTTCACCTCTGTATCTCATTGAGATAAGGCTTGCCAAAAGTGTACTTGTTTTAGCTTTTTTATTTTTGGCAAATCTCTTCTCAATGTCCTCGAGGAACTCTTTGGTTGTCTTTATCATTTTTGATATAGTGCCCCTGAATGCTTCTGGAATGGCCTTCTTCATGATCATCATACACATGTGATTTGACTTCTCCGACCTTCTATGTCCTTCTTTTCATCAAAAAAACTCTAATTTATAAGAGGTGCAGGAGAAGGAACCTTTAACACAAGGTCGAGATCCATGATTCCAAGAATTATTAGAAGGTTCTCTTGCTATGATTTGAAGTTGCTACCATTTAACATAGGAATTGAATTGATGTTGGCAGAAACACTTGAGATAGAACTAGTAGTTGAATCAGAGTACAAAACAAACAAACCCAAAACAAGCTCATATAAGAATCCAAAATAACAATAATAAATCCAAATAAAGGTAACCCCATCTCAAGATATTGGGCCCTCCATTAATATTTAGTTTTTGAACAGAAATATTAATTTGTAAGTGATATCTTAGTGTAGTGATCAAACACTGACAACAAGAAAATGTCAAACAATAAATCTTCCTTTGGGCTGATTTATTGTTCACATATAAAACTGAATAATCATCAAGTGTTTATCACCACAAGTGTACAAGCAATTCTATCAAATATTACCCTCCTTTGGGCCAGTCAATATTCGCATAAGTTGTATGAACACAAACGTTTATATTTCAAAACAAATTAATTTCCACAAGAGAGGTCACTTTGATAACATGTTACTTCAATTAATTCATCACAATATATATATATAATACTAATATTTGAATTTAAAATTGCACCAAAAATGACCAAAATTAAAATAAAAATTAAAAAATTAAAAAAAAATTGGTCAAAGTCAACCAATCAAAGTCAACTGGTTAATATGACTGGTCAACCTTGATTGGGTCGAGGTTGGACTAGATAGGGAGAACCCAACCCAAATCCTAACCCAGCCCACCCCTTTTTTTTTTTATTTAAATCGGGTCACCGAGGGGTTTAGCCCCTAGGCTACAACTGGTCACAGGCCCAACCCGTGTTTATTCTACCTTATCCAGTCAACTAGGCCCGTGTAAAGCTTTATTAGTTTTTTTTAAGGATTTGGTAACCCAACCGGTCACGGGCTAATCGAGCTCATGTATGAAACCATTTCTCAGGTCTAGGCCAAAGCGTAGACCTGCCCCAAGAAACTCTAGGGGTTCTTTCGACACCTTGGGTGAAGATGTTCAAGCGACCGTCTGGCCGCCTCTACACTTGCCACGGTGACTTCCTAGCCGGAGCCCTAGAGCTGGAACCGAAAGAGGCCAATGCTTGAGGTCAGAACACCAGCTGTCGGCCAACAACCCCCCCACCTCCCTTTTTTTTTAATTTCTTGAGTGGTGGCTACAAGCTGCCGTTCTTCCTGATCTCGCCACGGCTGAAGGTTGCGCTTGCTCACCGGCATGCCTCATGGCCTCCAACCACACCCAAACAAGGCCGATGGCAATGGTGACAGGGCCAGTCACTGGCGAACAACCTTAAAGATTGCTATTTTTTTCTTCCCTCATGCATCGGCCAAAAGCCGCCGCTCTCCCTACCCTGTTGTGGTCTCTAGCCACAGCTACCTCTTCTTGGTGCGGCTGCTTGACTTAAGGGGCCTTGCCCATATTCGTTCACCGGCGGCAGTAAGGATGCCACTGGCCACCCTAAATCCTAAGTCTATTTAATGTATATAAAACCAAACTTATGTATTATATAAAAAAGGAGGAATACACCATATATTGTAAAACCCATTCATATACAGATGCATCAAAACTGAATATATGAATATGTGATTTTGTTTCAACTATCAACATAATTATCTTCATGCACATATATTCATATATAAAACCGAATACTATATTTCATAAAGTATTAAACCAAAAAAATTTACCAAATAATTGTTCTCAAATTTAACAATTTTAAAAAAACCATAGATTGTTCAATTTGAGAATTTTCATACGAGAATCATATCTAGAAATTTATTGATTCTCAATGATTTAACATGGAAAGGCTCTGATACCACTTGTTAGAACAAAATTGTGATGAAAACCATCATTACCTAGGATCATTCATGTCAAATCATCAAGGATATTAATAAGATGCGGAAGCTAACTTGAATCCATAGATTAAATATGATTATTGAGTCTATAGGTTGAGGATCTTCTAAGTCTGATATGTAAGTCCTCCTTTAAAGAATGCTTCTGTAATTTCTCTATAGATGGGGAACAGAAAAAATAACGTACATATTGACTTGGGGATCACAACCTTTTTTATAATTGCTAAACCCTAACAATTATCTTTAATTATCAATTTAGCCCATCATCAAATCAGTAATTATATTTTAGTCTCTGCACATAGAAGGCTCACGCTTAATGATGCATTAAAAGCCCAAAAACCTAAATTGATCACTTTTAATTGAGCAATCTTATCTGATAGCCTTTAATTCACATTTATTTAATATATTAGCCCATATATTAAATTTAGTTCCAATACTTTACACTCAAGATGGTTCTTCAGTTTAAACCAATAGGTTTAAACTCTTTTTTCTAAACACATGGTTATTTTGTCCAACTTTTGCCTCTTTGTTTATTATTATTTTTTATTCTATTATCTTCTAATCTTTTATCTTTTTTTTTTTTTGTTGTTTACTCTGTCCTCTTGAGAATAATAAATTTCCCATGTTCTTGTAGTTGCACGAGAAAATTTACAGGAAATTGGACAGACCAACAAACTTTGTTATTTATATTTCACCATTTATATTTTGCTTACCCAATTCCAATGCTTTTTTAGTCTTTCTAGCTTGTGAGTTTTTTTTGTCTCAAATCTTAATTGATTGGTTTAATGGGGGACGGTGGTGGCTTGTGGGGATTGAGGGGTGAGTGTGGACGGTGTTGTAGGGGGCAATGGAGTCTTCAAGTTTATTTATTTCAAAATTTTTTTGGGATTATTTTTTAAATTATTTGTTTTTGTTTTTATATATTTTATAATTTGTACCTTTTTCATTTAAAGGATATTTTGGTTATTTAGGTTAGCTACATTATTAGACCTACTAGTTTTAACTATTTTTAAATTTGTTCCTCTATTTTTAAAAATTAAAAAAGGATCTTTAAAAATTTTAAAAACTTTTTTAATTTCATTCATATAAATAAAAAATTAAACAAAACAATATAATTACTTTTAAATTGTTATGAAAAAAATTTTACAGAATAAAAAACAAAAAGGCTCTTAAAACAAAACATCAAATTAAAAAAAAAAACTTAAGTTTTATAACTTTTTGAATATTAAAATAATTTTTAAAATTTTTTCAAGAAGAAAAATACATTTTAGAAACAAATTATGTCTAATTAAGCGTATGTTTGTTTTATCTCCTTTTTTCATTCTAAAAAATCCGCAAAAGACAAAATTGAAACAAAATTTTTAAATTCAAGGGATACTTTTATAGTTTCTTAAAATAAAGCTATAAATTGAGAAATAATTAAACTAAAAGGTCTAATTATGTAATCAAATTTTGGTCATTTTAAAGGTCAAAATTAAATACTGATAAAAAAAAAGGTATGAATTTGTATAGTAGGCATACGCTGGAGGTATACATTTGATTAAATCAAAAATAGAGTATATGCTTTTTAAAAAAACTTTAAACATATGGTACAAAAAAGGTAAATACCCTTTTCTTTTTTTATATTATTCCATGAAAGATTTAATAATCAACAATTCATTTATAATTTATTAATCAATAATTAAATTTCCAAACCTTCAATTTACTTCTAATGTTGGTAAAATTGCTAAAGAATCAAGTAATTAGGGGTATTCATCAGTTAGTTTGCTTTGGTTTTTAGGGCCAATTGTGAGAAAGCAAAACCAAGAGTCGACTAAATAGACAGGTAGTCAGTCGGTTTTCAATCGACAATAGTCAGTTTCCTGGCGGTCGGTTTTAGTCAATTTTTTACTAGAGTAATCCACCAAGATACTGAAAGTATTCTTGTATTTAAAAAGCAATAATATAATCTTTATTTTGTCCAAATTTAACGTATTAAGGGATTGTAAGACTTAATTATGAGAATAATAATGTAGACTTAAACAATCTAACAAAGACTTATTTAAATTTAAAAGTTTTACTTTTTATTCATATATATAAATAATTTTTAAAATGGTCAATTGTTTGATTTTCCATTGACCAAAAAAGGCTCTTCCGAAAGCCGATCGCCGACTTTTTGTAGGTGATTGGTTTCCTACCGACTTGGTTAGTTTTTTCCTTTAAACTGTTTTGACAGTTTTTTCGTTCGATTTTTGTTTTTCAGTTTTTTTTTAATAGCCTTACAAGTAATTAAACCAGCTTTTGATACTTGTATACTAAGAAGTTTGTCGATCAATAAAATCAAATGATATAAAATAAGGTGGCATTGAACTTAAGCGCAACAAAGATTGGATGGAACTTAATGTTAGAGGGTGCAAATTTTATCTTCTACTATTGAGGGTTATTCACACAGATAATCATTAAAGAATGCATGTTGTCTCAATTTGATCATTTACAAGGCATTTGAGAGCCATGATTTAGAATCATTTTCATCAGTGTTTTCTCTTAAATGCTACTGTAATTTTAATTCAAACTCATTTCTTAAACGGCCTATTAGTTTTAGATATCTAGCTACTATTAGGTTTTTGAAATACATAGTTTTGGCCTTTTTATTGTAAAATTGTCATTCTATAATAATTATAGCATGTACATTGTTTGTATAGGTTTAAAAAGAGATAAGATAGCATAAAAGAATAAGCATATCTATAAAAACCTATACTTGAAGGTAAAAAGAAAAATAAGTACAGGATGGAGACACAATCTTTTTTTTTATGTATATATTTTATATTTATTTTTAATTTTAGATTTTTTTAATACTATTTGTCTTTCTTATAACTTTATAAGTTATCTTCGTGTTCCATTTCATCCAAAAAAAAAATTGATAGCATATTAACAAAGTAATCAAAATTGTCTATCTCAAAAACCTCAGGATAATTACTTGTCTAAAATTTCAAGAACCAAATTGAGACTGCATACTCTTTGGGGTTATTTGTGTAAATAATTCTACTACTAAAAAATAAAATAATGAGAGGAGAGACCGGCATGATGAAACAGTAGGATGACAAATAAACTATCATCACGTAGCAAATTCATAATTTTTACATATTTTTGTCCAATTTTTAGTCCCAAATAGTGTCTAATCAATTATATTACGATATATTATTTAAAAAAAACATATAAAAGTCAATTAAATATTATTTCTAATGTTTTTTAATAATATACTATAACGTGATTAGTTAGACAACATTTAAGACACATAATCAAGCATAGAATTTGAGTTCTTTCATACACACATATGTAAGAAAACCAATTGGGTAGACGTTAACTATAAAATATAATCATAACATGTGTTATGACACCGATGCCACATCATTTTCTTTTTTAGTCAACTCATGGTGCAAGAAAGTGTTTAAAATAGTTTTCAAATGCTAACGGCGCGAGATTCTCCGATTAGTTGGGTTTTAAAATGCATGGTGCCTTTAGAGTTCAAGTCATGTAGAGGGCAACCTAGAGGGCACGTCCTAAAACCCGTACAGACCACTTCAATGGTATTTTCAGGCCTTACAAATGAGTAAGTTTTAATTATGATATTTCAATAAATCATATGATACAATATGGTAATATCTTTATTATATTTCATTTAATTTCTTGTGATATCTCCTTTATTGGTTATTATTTAAATGTTGATTTGAACTTATAATCCTACTAAACTTTCTGCTCATAGTTTTGTAGTTTGTTATCATTTTAAATCCTCCCAGGAGGATCACACTATGCTATGGAGTAGCGCATTGTTTGTAACACCCTGAAGTTAATTAAGTATAATTAGAGTATTAAATGGTGGATTAGTGTGCCATAATGATTATTTTAAACTTAACTAGATCACTTTGTGAAATTTTTAAATTAGTGTCATTTCGATTCTTTTAATGATTTTTAATTATTTTTAAGTGTTATTTTAAATTTTAAAACAAAACAATTCATCAAATGACCAACACATCCCTTTTGAAAAAAAAAACCACGTGCTATACACACGGTATTCCTTCACTGGTTTTGTCTTTCTTTCCTCTATTTATTTAACTCTTCCTCTCTCTCCTCTCATTTCTCACTCGCCTACTCTCTCTCCTTTCTCACTCTCTCGGCCACTCTCACTCTCTCTCATCCTCTCTCTAAATTTTTGATTCAAAATTTGATTTCAAGCTTCGGGATTATGGATTGAAGGCTCGGGAACGCGTTTGAGCAACCACAAACTCGATTCAAGCTTCGATTCAAGGTTAGTTTTCAAAATTTTAAAACTTTTTACATTTTTCAAATTTTCTTCCATTTTGAAATCTAAGAGTTTTTAAGCCAAGAAAAGCTTCAATCTAAGTTAGATGGACTTAGATTAGCTAGAATACAAACCTTGTTTGAACAAAAATGGATTGAAATCAAGATTTTTCATTTTTCCTCTATTTTTGGATTTTTGTGAAAATCTTGTTTAAAACTTGTTTTAATCAATTAAAAAGTGTTCTTTTCTATTGTTTATGATGATTATCCATGCCTGAGAATTGAGAAAGCAGGTTAGATATGAAGATTTAGATTTAGGATGCCGAGAACCCGTGCGTGAAAATTTCTAGAATTTCCCAGATCGGCAAGCCGGATTCATCCGACTGGCAGGCCGAACCTGGAGATGTTCGGCCGACCGAACCTGCTCTTCCGGCAGGCCGAACTGTGCAGTTCGGCAGGCCGAACTAGGACGACTGGTAGGCCGACCAGGCATGGTGTAATTTTGTGATTTTTCACCTGTTTTCACTGTTTTGAACCCCGATTGAAATTTCAACTTTATAAAATGATTTTATAAACCCAAAAGGCACACTAGGACACCATGAGATGATTTAGTACCATAAGATACCTCAGGATAGATACAAATGAACTGAGTTACTATACATTTAGTATTTATGCGTGGATCCACGGAGCTAACGTATAGCGGACCGGGATTACGGTGTGAGACACCGACACAGATATCGAGGTAAAACTTCTACCCCTTCTTTGATAGCCAGTTTTAAATATTTTGGGCCTCAAAGGGATTTTTACGAAAATGTTTTCAAATGATTTGTTGACAAATGATTTTATTAACTGTTCTCTAAAACAATAGATTGAGGCGGATTTCACAATAAACCTCATAATGAATATAAATGATTATATCTGGTAAAAAGAGATTTTATTAATCAAAAGATATATATGTATATATATTTGAGGGCATGATACCATATCAAAGATCGGGTCGTGTAGTGAACGACCTTGGGGGTAGGCCCCGAAACCCAGTTGGGCCACTACGGTGGTGAATTATATATGGTTTGCCCAGGAAAAGAAAATGGTATTCTTTCTAGTCGACCTATTTGGATTGCTTTGGTAAGATTATATTTTTATTAGATTCTCATTAATTATTTATTTGTTTAATTATTCTAGCTCGTTTTCTATATATTTATCTGATTTACGAAATTTCTTTTAAAGTTGAATAATTTCCAAATATAGTCCTACTAAGCCTTTCGCTCACGATTTGTTTGTTTTAAAATCTTAACCCTAGGTGGACATCAGCTTAGGATCAGAGAAGAGTCCGCCAACCAGACTTACAATCTGTAGAAGTTTTGGGTAGGTTGTACTGTAGCAAGTAAGGCATGTAAACCTTTATCTTTCTTGTTACTCGGACTGTGGTTGTATTGTAATATTGTCAGTACTATATGTGTGTGCACAATATGTGAGCCAGTGGGACCCATACTCGTTCCACCTCACATTTAAATATTCTTAATATTCTTTTATTTGCTTAATTATTATAATGGTTTATTTAACTCCTCAAATTATTCTAAACAAACGATTTTAAAATTTCCTCATTTTTATTTATAAATTTAACTCTAAAATCTCAATTTTTAATTAAATTTTTATTTAATTAACTTAATTAAACCACCACGTCACCTCCCGTACTCCGGGGTGTGACAGATTGGTATCAGAGCTCAAGGTTATGAACCTTGGGAATTGTGCACATATAGGTATGACGATGAAAAACCACTAACAGTCCAAATTTTGTTTTCAGAAGTGAGAGAATGGCACCTAGACGTCACTCAACCACGGATGCCGAGTTCAAAAATGATGAGGGCTATGTTTGCTGCATTTCAGCAGATGGCAGCAAGGGCAAGACCTGATGATTCCGAGGCTAGTCGTCGGCATACGTACTTTAAGGAGTTTTGACGTGCGTCAGTACCGACCTTTGATGGAACTAGGAACCCGCAGGTGGCAGAATATTGGCTAGATTCGATTATGAAGCACTTGGATACGCTTGGTGTGCCAGCCGAGTATCGCGTGGACTTTACAGCATATAAGTTCGAAGGTGGTGCTAATACCTGGTAGAAGCAAGCAAAGCGTTTGGAAAACAATGGCGATATTGATTGGGACAGATTTGAGGAGCTATTCTATGATAGGTATTTCCCACAAGGATACAGGAACCAAAAGGCGGCAGAATTCTATAGGTTGCAGCAGGGCGATATGTCAGTTCGGGAATATGAGGCAAAGTTCAATGAATTGACGAGGTTTGCTCCCTCAGCAGTGGCATCAAAGCGTGAAAGGTGTATCAAATTTCAGGAAGGACTTAAGGCTCCTATTCGACGACAGATAGTTGCCCTACGACTCCGAAACTTTGGAGAGCTTGTGTCATCAGCAATATCAGTGGAGAATGACTATGCACAGTATTGTGAGAATCGAGCTAAGGCATCAGGAGGACCACAGAGGAGCGGCAGGAGGAGCATCAGTAGTCGATCGACACCGAGGAAGAGCAAACTGGGTGGCGTGAACAGCGACAGCAGCAGTTCATCCAGCAGCGAGCGCAACAACCCCTACAGCTTTCACTGTCATTATTGCCAGTAGCCAGGACACATCAAGAAGAATTACCTGATCAGGAGTGCTCGCTTAGGACTTTAGACCGGAGAAGGAGCTAGTCGTCAGCCTCAGCTTCAGACTCTACCTGAACCGCAACAGTATCTTCAGCTTCCATTTCATCAGTTCTCTACTCAACAACTGTCATATCCAGCGCAAGGACATCAGCAGCAGAGTTTTCAACGTAACATTCCTCAATATCGAGCACCAAGTACAGTTAGTGTGCAGTCGCCATCATCGCAGCAGTATCGGCCAGTTAATCCAGGAACTAGTAATGTGAGCAGAGGTAAAGGAAAAGCTTCAGTACAAATTCATACGATGACATCAGGGAGTTCAGATGCCCAGACCAATCACGTAGTTGTTGATGGTACGATTATGGTTTCTCAGTCCTTAGCACACGTGTTGTTTGATACTGGTGCCACTCATTCTCTCATTGCAAGTTCATTTGTACATGCCTTAGGATTAGAAATAGAAGAGTTTGATGAACCCTTAGTTATAGCTTCACCCTTGTGGCAGGTGTGTGCGAATAATATTTGTAAAACTTGTAAAATAAAGGTCGGGGATGAGGTTTTGAAAAGTGATTTGATTGTAATCCCCATGAGAACCTATGATGTAATCTTAGGGATGGATTAGTTGTCCAGATACAGTGCAATAGTGGACTGCCAACTTAGGAAAGTGACCCTAATGTCAGATAAAGGGACGGTGATCACTTACCAGGGTGGTGGTGATCGGTTGATGAGTGAGCGTCGTGTTAGGACATGTCTCGGAGGGCAGAATAACGCAGTCTGTTATGCTATCTTCATAGATTTAGAGAAATAGCCCAGTGTTTCGAGAAGACGTGTAATAATCCCAGTGGTAGACGAATTTGAGGATGTCTTTCCCGACGAGCTACCAGGATTACCACCGCATCGGGAGATCGAGTTTGGTATCGAATTATTTCCAAGAATAGCATCGATTTCTATAGCACCTTACCGGATGGCGCCGGCAGAGATGAAGGAACTCAGGAAGCAACTTCAGGAGCTTGCTGATAAGGGATATATTCAGAACAGTACCTCACCGTGGGGAGCACCGATCTTGTTCGCTAAGAAACATGATGGAACACTCAGGTTGTGTATAGATTATTGACAGCTGAATCGAGTCACAGTGAAGAACAAGTATCCATTGCCCAGGATCGATGAGTTGTTTGATCAGTTGGGAGGTTCGCGGTACTTCTCAAAGATATATTTGAGGTCAAGATATCATCAGCTCAGGATTAAAGAAGAGGACATTCTGAAGACAGCTTTTAGGACTCGGTATGGACATTTTGAGTTTCTAGTAATGTCGTTTGGATTGACGAACGCTCCGGCAGCTTTCATGAATTTGATGAACAGGATATTTAGGCCTTACTTGGATCAGTTCGTGATTGTGTTTATCGATGACATCTTGATTTACTCTAAGACTTGGGAGGAGCATGAGCAGTATCTTAAGATCGTGCTTCAGACTCTACGAGAACATCAGTTGTACGCCAAGAAGGAAAAGTGTGAGTTTTGGTTGGCAGAGGTCAAATTTCTAGGTCATGTTATTACTGAACAAGGTATCTCAGTGGATCTTTCAAAGATAGAAGCCATTGTGGATTGGGAACAACCGAGGAATGTTGCAGAGATCCGCAGCTTTTTGGGACTTGCAGGATATTATAGGAAATTCATGGACTTCTCGAAGATAGCAGCGCCGTTGACGAGATTGATTAGGAGGAATGTCAGGTTCGAGTGAAATGAAGAATGCAAATTTGCCTTTCAAGAATTGAAGAATCGGTTGACTTCAGCACCAGTGTTGATCATTCCCAACAGTGACGAGTCATACGAGGTTTATACGGATGCTTCAGGACGTGGACTTGGATGTGTGTTGATGCAACAGGGACGCGTGGTAGCGTATGGATCGAGACAGTTACGACCTCACAAGCAAAATTATCCCTCTCACGACTTGGAGCTTGCGGCAGTGATTCATGCATTGAAGATTTGGAGATGTTATTTGTTTGGAGAGACATTTCAGGTTTTCTCCGACCACAAGAGCTTGAAGTATCTGTTCACTCAAAGGGATTTGAATTTGAGGCAGCAGAGATGGATAGAATACATGGAGGATTATGATTTTGCATTGCAGTATCATCTCGGGAAAGCTAATGTTGTCGCGGATGCGCTTAGCCAGAAATCTTCAGGAATGTTAGCATGTTTGGCTCTCGAGAATTGGAAAAGAGATGCGATGATAAGTGAGTTCGGTCTGTAGTGTTGCAAGGACTATGATCGTATTTTGGTGTACCACATGGAGGCGACCCCAACGCTTGTTCAGATGGTGAAGCAGAATCAGTGGCAAGACCAGCATCTTCAGGGAATCTGGACACGGATTCAAAATAGAGAGTAGTTCGAAAAACGAAGGATACATGCAGATGGATTGTTGTACTTCAGGAAGCATTTGGCGATTCCAGCTATTGCAGAAGTGAAGAAAGCCGTAATGGACGAAGCTCATAGGTCTCAGTTCGCTATTCATCCAGGGAGTACGAAGATGTATCATGACTTGAAGAGACACTATTGGTGGAGAGGCATGAAGAAGGACATTCGAGAATACGTGGCCAAGTGCGTGACTTGTCTTCAGGTGAATGCCGAGCATCAGAAGCCAGCAGGTCAGCTTCAGTCACTACCTATTCCAGGGTGGAAATAGGAGCATGTGACGATGGATTTTCTTACCGGATTGCCGAGGACAGAGTAGCGACACGATGCGATTTGGGTCGTGATCGCCAGGTTAACGAAGTCTCCTTATTTCATTCCGTTTAGATCAACGTGTTCGAGGAGGATTCTTGGAGAATTGTATATGCAAAACATAGTACGATTGCATGGAGTTCCTTTGTCTATCACCTCTGATAGAGATACCAGATTTAAGGCCAGGTATTGGAGGAGTTTTCAGGAGACCATGGGTACAGATTTAAAGTTCAGCACGACATTTCATCCTCAGACCGACGGACAATCGGAGCGGGTTATTCAGATTCTCGAAGACATGCTACGAGCTTGTGCGTTAGATTTCGACGGGAACTGGAAGAAATACTTGCATCTGGTGGAGTTTGCATACAACAATAGCTATCAATTGAGTATTGGTATGGCATCGATTGAGGCATTGTATGGGCAACTGTGTCGATTGCCAGTGTGTTGGGCCGAGCTAGAAGATAGGGTTATTCTTGGGCCAGATGAGATTCGTGATAGTAACGAGAAGATCGTCGTGATTCGAGACCGATTGAAAGCAGCTCAGAGTCGACAGAAGAGCTATGCGGATAGGAGACGACGACCTTTGGAATTTGAGGTTGGAGATTTCATACTCTTAAAAGTATCTCCTCGCAAAGGTATTTCGTGATTCGGAGTAAAAGGAAAACTCGCGCCAAGGTATATTGGATCGTTCGAGATTACTCAACGTGTGGGTGTGGTTGCATATCGACTTAGTCTTCCCCCAGAACTTTCACATGTTCACGATGTATTTCATGTATCGATGCTTCAGAAGTGTCCACCTGAGCAGGATAAGATCGTTTCGTTTCAAGATGTGCAGATTCAGGAAGACACGACGTATAAAGAAGTGCCGATTCAGGTCATCGATCGTAAAGTGATTAGTTTGCGTCGTCATGAGATTTCGTTAGTTAAGGTCGTGTGGCAGCATCACGGGATTGATGAAGCCACTTGGGAATTAGAATCGGAGATGCAGGAGTTGTATCCGCATTTATTTTATTTTTGAATCGATTTGTAAATTTCGACGATGAAATTTCTTTTAGGGATAGAGAGTTGTAACACCCCGAAGTTAATTAAGTATAATTAGAGTATTAAATGGTGGATTCGTGTGCCATAATGATTATTTTAAACTTAACTAGATCACTTTGTGAAATTTTTAAATTAATGTCATTTCGATTCTTTTAATGATTTTTAATTATTTTTAATTATTTTTAAATGCTATTTTAAATTTTAAAACAAAACAATTCGTCAAATGACCAACACGTCCCTTTTGAAAAAAAAACCACGTGCTGTACACACGGTTTTCCTTCACTGGTTTTGTCTTTCTTTCCTCTATTTATTTAACTCTTCCTCTCTCTCTTCTCATTTCTCACTCACCTACTCTCTCTCCTTTCTCATTCTCTCGGCCACTCTCACTCTCTCTCATCCTCTCTCTAAATTTTTGATTCAAAATTTGATTTCAAGCTTCGGGATTGTGGATTGAAGGCTCGGGAACGCGATTGAGCAACCACAAACTCGATTCAAGCTTCGATTCAAGGTTAGTTTTTAAAATTTTAAAACTTTTTACATTTTTCAAATTTTCTTCCATTTTGAAATCTAAGAGTTTTTAAGCCTAGAAAAGCTTCAATCTAAGTTAGATGGACTTATATTAGCTAGAATAC
>CAMOHE010047533.1:0-65757 GCA_946598075.1 Artocarpus hirsutus
TACGGTCTGGAAAGAGCCTTTTGCAATTGATAATAGAAAGCTCATTCAAATTTGAAGGGATCTGCAAACCCCCTTCAAAAAATGACTCAAGTTCTGGACAAGTAGATATTTCCGTAGAGCAAAGAGATGGGAATGCAGCGTCCATATGTTGATCCCTTTGAAGTGAAGTCTACAGTTGTTGACATCTCGAGATATAAAATGTTGTCAAAATTGGAAGATAATCAGGTAAAGCACCAAGTAGTTTTGGACAATCTCTCACATAAAGCTCCTTTAGATGAGGGAATGGTGCAGCCTCCTTAGCTTCAACAGATGACCACTCTTCCCACTCCAGCATATCCCCAAAACGCAAAATTTCTAAGGATCTAAATGGCTTCGTCACTAAAGAACCGCTGGAGTAGAACTCGGCACCTACTCTCGCCACCCCATCAAATCCCTCATATCAAGCTTTTTGAGAGATGGAAGCTGCCCAAGTGGCCGCATCAAACAACAATTTTTGCAGTTACTCAGGGACACTACAGCTATGCCAGAGAACAAATAATCTCCAACCCAATCCGGGAATCTTGTACCTCTATAACAAAGAATAAATAACTCCTTCAAGCTTTTGTGAGGTTGGAGGCTATGAAGTATCATTCTCTCTTTTTAACAATCATCAGTGGAGTTACGCCAATCCCATTTTAAATGTAACCTCTTAATGTGCTTTCTATAATTAAATTGGATTCTAAAACATCTCCAACATGAAGAACATTCTGAAGCCCTAAAATACAAAGATATCCACGCAACCGCTTAAGTCCTCTTGACTGTTTCATGCTAGACCCGCTATGTTCACCCGGAACAAAATCAGATGGTTCTTGCAAACCCACTATGTTCACCCAGAACAAAATCAGATGGTGCATGCAAACCTTTCATCGTACACATTTCGTGTGGCGCGTCCTTTTTACTTGTGCATTCAATATCGAGATAGTGCAAGTTGATCAGGTTTCCCATGTTTTCCGGTAATTGAGAAAGATGTCTACAATGTGATAATATTAATGTCTCCAAATTGTACAAACTACAAAATGTACGAGGTAACTCTTTGACTTTAGTCCATGACAAGTCTAAAAATCTTAGATGCTTCAAATTCCAAATTGAATCAGATAACTCCGTGATTGGATACTCAGATAGTGAAAGCACTCTTAAGCGCAATAGTTTTGGCAATAAGTCATGCAATAGCAACTGGTTCCATGGGAATTGTTCAGTCTCCTCCCATCCTAATGTACGCAAAGATTCAGCATGAAACAAAGCCTTAAATTTCTAAATCTTATTTATACTTCGCTTCATGTATGACAAATGACAAGTCCTGCCCAAGACGACAGATGAGTTGTTATCCAACCTTGAACAAAATTCTCCGAAAACAAATTTAGCTAAATCATTAACAAGGTCATGCATCTTGAAAAGCAACTGGCTATGGCGCGCTTGTTGAAACAAAGACCTTGATAAAAGGTCATGGAAGTATTCATTTCCAACTTCTTCAATCCTCTTGTTTTGTTGGGGTTGGAAAAGATCTTCTGCCATCCACAACATGATGAATTTTTCTTTTGTAATTTTATAACCCTTGGGGAATATAGAACAGTAAGCAAAACATCGCTTTAGATGTGGAGGCAGATAATGATAGTTCAATCATAGAGCCGGAAGAATGTAACTTTCCCTCTCAGGAACTCCCAATGTCGCTCTTCAGTTTTCCATTCCTCCAGATCTTGTAAAGAATGCAAGAGATCACCAAGAGATTTTACTGCTAATGGAAGGCTTTTGCACTTTCTAACGATTTTTCTACCAATTACCTCCATAATCAAGCATTCACATAATTCACCACCATTAAAGGCATGCCTTGCAAACAACAGCCAACAAGCTGTACCAGAGATCGTTTGCAAGTAATAAGCTGGAACATTAGACATCTTCGAAGCAACAATTTCACTTTGTGTCATCACAATAATCTTACTTCCATGTGCACCAGGCTATAAGGGACTTCTCAAAACATCCAAATGGACATAATTCTCATTCCAAACATCATCAAGAACGAGCAAAAACTTCTTCCCTTACAAAGAATTCTTCAATTTAACCTGCAATTGATGCAGGTCCTATATTTCGCATGGGCTAGAAGTAATTGTCTCAAAAGTTGTTCTCGTTGCTCCAAAAACAACAGCCCATGCTTTTACATCAAAATATTTTCCCACTCTTTCATCGTCGTAAACAAGTTGAGCAAGAGTGGTTTTACCAATTCCGCCCATGCCCACTACAGAAATCACAGAAATCCCAGAGCCACTGATATTATATGACAACAAAAGCCCAACAATGGCCTCTTTGTCAACATCTCTCCCATAAACACCAGACTCTTGAGCCAAACTTGCAGACAATCTAACAAGTGAATGTCTAGAATCAACACCCCCTCTCAAACCAAGCACATCTTTTTTCTTCACAATAAAATCTAGTCTCAAGTATCTCAAACAACGTGGACTTAAGTCCTTTCTCAAAAACAGAAAAGGCGCCATTAGGAATGAGCTTAAATAACTGATTTGAGCTGGTTCTAGACAAAGACCCACTCTCTATTTTGCTCTCCAAAGCTTGAGCTTTGATATCAGCAATCAAATCCTCAGCCGCAAAGATTGCATCTTTGAGCTCATCAAGCCACTCTTTCACATATGAGTTTCTGATTTGCTTCTCCTCGGCATCATTGAGCACCATGTTAGCTGACAACAACTTGATCTTCAACTCCTTGTGAAGCCGGTCAATGGGTCTCTTTCCATTGATAAAGTCAACGACCTCCTTAGAAGCTAGTCTCTCGAACAACACCTGAAGGGAAGCCGAGAAGAAAGCCCCACCCACAAGTTATGCAACCATTTTCTTGCTAAAGGAAGTGGGAGGTGAAGAAAAGATCCCAAATTGAGTTCAGAACAGAAAAAGAAGGAAGACGTACTGCCCTTCGGCTTTTGCTTGGGCTATGCCTTCGCGGTTCAAGACCGATTGGACTGGGCTATAAAGAATATTTTGGATTAGAATTTTCTCAAGCTCACCTACATAGATTGAACTATGAATTAAGTGTATCTCAATTTTCACAATCTGTAAATCTAAAATATATATTTTATAAATTTTATATCTATATACATATACAAACACAAAATTTTTATAAATATATAAACTTATACGGTAAAGTGTATAAAGCTTTTATGATTAAAAAAAGCTTAATCTAATTACAAAAATAACATTATTCATTTATAATATTTACGCATGTCTAAAGTTTATTTAAATTTACTAATTATAATGTTTTGTAATGCTAAAGACTTACATTTTATTGGGTTGCAAATATGTTGGATTTTATTAAATTATAATATGTTAATTTAGATGGCTATTTTTTTGATAAATTTAAATGCTTAATCCATGAATCTGTAGAATCTAATCCGTAAAATCCGTGATTTTCGGATTAGATTAGATTGAAGAGTTCACGAGTTGGTTTTAGATTAAGGTTTTTCAATCCGATATCTACATATTGAATTACAATTGACCTCTAAGATGTAAATCTGATTCCTAACTTTGCTTGGGTTATGCAGTTGTTTGTCAACCGTCAACACCTTTTATGCAATGCCCTGTTTGGAATTTTTTTCAAGTTACTAGTTGAAAGCATGTGCATATTTTTTGTTTGTTAAATTTTTTAGACAGTGGAATTGAAAACCATACTTGAAACACTATATGATGTTTTCTCACCAAAGATTTTGATGTGATGAAAATTGAAATTTCATTAAAGATACATATAAAAAGGAAAACGGTGTTTAAATATGTATGACACAGAATTATATTATAATAGAGAAATTTAAAAAACAATGGAAAAATATTTAAGGAAAAACAAATGTGAACGAGATTATTTCATAACATGTATAAATTAGAAAGAAATATTTTGAAACAAAACAAATGATGATATTAAAAAAGCAAGAAACAAAAAAATAGTATTTTAGAACAAAACATATGAAATTATAAATTGTAAAAGGAAAAAAAAAAGTAAAAGGAACAAAAAATATATTGAGAAATGAGAGAAGGAAAAAAAGTATTTTGAAACGAAAAAAAGGAAAAAAAATAAAAGCCAAAAGTTGTGAAATAAAAAAAAAAATCAGCAAGGAGATATTCCGTAAGAAGAAACATTTCATCCCATAAGTTGGGGCAAAACGCTTTGACATCAGGAAAAAAAGAACCCTATTTGGTTTTGTTTTTAGAATTTCTGAAAATGTTTTCATACAATTTTCAAAGCAAAAATTTTAAATACACTCTCAGCACAATTTCTAAAAAATTTTTATTTTTTGAAACAAATATATTTTCACTTATTTTGAAAACAATACCAAACGAGTCTGCTTTATTGGGATGAAACTTTTGTTCCTTTTGTGGTGACTAAACGCCAAGCGTTGGTTTCAGTAAGAGATCTGCTTAGAGACTTTTATATACACTAGTTCAAGAATGTGATCTGCAAGTGTTGACCAAAAAATAAAAATAAAAATACCTTTTTTGGAAGGAAAAATAGACAAAAAAAATTTAGGGACAAAAAAATTTTTTTTTTTTGAAAAAATCGTTTCAAAATTAAAAAAAATGTTTCAACTTAAAAATTACAAAAAACGTTTCGTAAAAAAAAAAAGTAAAACGTTTTAAATTTCAAACGTCTTAAGAGACAAAACTTATTCTTACTTCGTATATATATGTTTAAGAATAATAACTAGTGGACGAGCACGCATGAAGCCCGTAGCACAAAAAAAAACTTTAAAATTTAAAAAACATTTTTGGAAGAAAAATAAAAAAATTTGGCTCAAAAATTAAAAAAAAAACATTTCGTAAAAAAAAACGACGGATACATTTGGTAAATGGATTCGAATTAGTGATTTGATTTGAGTTAGTGTGATTTGAGTTAATAATTTAAATTATTATTTGAATTGACGTTTTAAGTTTTAATTTGAGTATAGAATAAAATTAAAATTTGTGTTTGACGAGGTAATAAAAATAGTTTTTGATTTGTCAACAAATCTAATAGAGTCCTAATATCAATGATCCTACAAGATATGCAATATGGATCTAAATTTATTCTTCTCTTCATTAAAAACACAATAAAAAAAGAATTATCTTAATTAGATAACAAATAAAGAAGTTATAATTTTTTTCTTAAATATAGGAGAGAAAATTTTAGTTTTTACATACCCGAGTATCAAAAGTTTCAGAGAAGTCAGAACTTTGAAAACTTGGATTCTTGATGCTCAAAGGATTCGGATTTTGAGAGAAACAAACACGAATCCAAAAGATTCTTAATACTCAAATCCAAATTTAAGTCTTAAAAATTCAAAAAGTTCTCAAAACAAACGAAAAAAAAATTTCAAGTTTCGAGCATGCGTGCTCGGTGCGCACTTAATATATATGTTAAAGACTAGTTTTACGTGTGAGTCCTTTTTGTTAACTTACTGGTTATTATTTTAAAAGCATAGGCAATAGGTTTTTTAAACATTGTTTATGAAAGGCCCTAAGATTTGTCAATAAAATGGAGTTACTGCTAATGAAAAGCACAATTTTTGGAGCATCTTAGAATGTGTATTGACCTATAATTTTATCAAAATACAAGGGCAACACCGTGCACCATTTCCGTCGCATGATCTGTGATGCCTCTGATTTCAACAATAACTATAGTGGCACCTATGACAAATCAAAACGACCTAATCATGGATGAAATTGTAACCACATTACGCAACACACCACCACCCACAAATAATGCTTACAACATTTTCATCAATGATGCTATTTCTAAGGGAAAAAAAAGGAAGAAAACCTTCAATTTTCCAATAAAGATTAAAAAGCAAAGCCATCCCACTTATTCCACCACAATAATAGTACATACCTGTGACACCCAGTTTTTCTATTTAATAGGAAATAGAAAAGTCTAACATTAGAATTGACGACAGTGATATTTTTACTAATATGTTATTTAATGATATTACAGGTGACACCGACGAAAAGTTTGATGTGTTAGGAAAGGTTTATGCCAATTATATAAGAATTATGATTATTTATGAATTAATGATGTGATGATGTATTTTGTTTTGTTTTAATTATATAAAATATTAGAAGAAATTAATTACTTGAATTGTTGTAATTTAATATATAAGAATATATATATATAACTTAGATTGCATGTATTTTTTTGAGTGTTAATCTTGCACGGCCATATAGGTACGTTGGGCCTACTTGGGCCTTCCGCAAAAGCTTTGCCGTAAATAGAAAAAAAAAAAAAAAGAATAAACGTGGAAAAAAAAGGAAAAAAAAAAGAAACTGAATTATAGTAGGATTAAGGTTTTAGTCTCCACATAAAAACTATATAAGACCTCCTATTAGTAACCTTATACTCACACTTCATTCATTCTCATTGATTGGCTTTATGTTTGGTTTTCTTTGGTTTTATCAATATTTTTAATCTCCCTAATTGCATTCATCTTGATAAGTGTATCAATCATTTAATATGTTTGTTTGATGTTTTGGTTTATTATGTTAGTATTAGAATTTTTATTATCATCAAATAGATTCTCTTATCATATGTATTTCATGTCAAATGATGATTGAAAAGAGTTGACGATGTGGTTGTTTTGACTAATCTCCCATGAAACCCTAGATTAAAGATATCATATATTTTTATATTTTTGCTATGCAGATCTTTATAGGTGTATTTTATTATCAATTAGCATCACGTTAATTATGTGTTTACAATTTTAATTGAGGTTTTATTAGGTTATAGATTGGTATTGAAATTTTTTGATGCCTTATGCCTACTTTTCATACAAACACCCCAAAGCCGTCATGCTTCAATAATTTTCGATTCTGTGTTTGCTCTGTTTATATTTTTTTTATATTTTTTTACAAATACTAGACATCTTAAGCTTTCGTTTGGCTTTTGAATCGCTTGAATTGAAGTTTTCTTTAAAATAGTTATGATTTTTTGAAGTTGACTCTGAAAGCTATGCAGTTTACACAGACCCAAAATTTAGACTGACTTTCGAGGGCTTTTTATTCATACAAATTATTGTCAAAATATGCCTGTATATATCAATTTTTTTTTTTTGAGTCTAGTTTTTAATGCCACTGGATTTAACTAATTTCGAGTTAAGATGAAATTATTATGAATTTTTAAGTGAATAAAGGTCATTCTGCCTACTTTTGAGAATTATGCCATAGGTTCATAAATTATGATTTTGTGCTTTTTGATGTTATTACGTGATAAGGTGATGTTTAACGATAGTATGAGATGTTTATATGTTGTTAATAGTATTATTAGTGACTTATGGTCAATATAAATATTTGGCATGAACTCTTCAAAAGAAGCGAGCACACCGAAGACCCAAGTCGTCGTGTCACGTGCTATAAAAGGTTGAGTAAGTGTAGAGATCAGGTAAGTACATCTCTCACCTGCAATATAATTGTTTAAAATTAAAAAGATTGATGTTGATGATATGTTATGAAGACTTTTTATGATGATGATTTTTAATAATGAGAAAATTGATGAAAAACGGTGAAAGATGATGTTATGTTTACCTCATTATTCTATTTGATGGAAATCTTCTTATGAAAACCTATATATATGTATTATCTATATTATTATTTGATATTTTTAAAATGGCGTTGTACATTTGACGGAATTGATGGTGATGATGGGGTCCGATGAGCGGACCGACCGGTGAGCGGTCGCTTCATCTTTGTCACGATTGGTTTGGGGTCACTACCTCACTCTTTCCATGGCTAGCGCGCTATGACGATCACGGTACAACGCTAAGGCCCTACTATATGATATTTTGAAGTATTACTATATATATTATTTTAAAAAGAAAATAAATTTATTTAATGATGAGCTTATTTTATTAAAACATTGTTATTTAATGAAAATGTTTTGTGAGAGTTAAGGTGTACTTACTAAGCATTATGCTTACTAAATGTTCTCATATTGCAGCTAGGAACAAGACTTAGGTATTAGGATGAGCTCGGTGCGGGTGTATGCGTGATGACAGAAACGGAATATTGGAGCGACGTATCCTGTGTTAATAATGATTTAACTTTTATTCAATTATTTATAATTCCGCACATTTTAGTTTTTCAATTATTTTATAAGCATTATGCTTACTAAATGTTCTCATATTACAGCTAGGAACAAGACTTAGGTATTAGGATGAGCTCGGTGCGGGTGTGTGCGTGATGACAGAAACGGAATATTGGAGCGACGCATCCTGTGTTAATAATGATTTAACTTTTATTTAATTATTTATAATTCCGCACATTTTAGTTTTTCAATTATTTTATAAGATTTCGCAAGTTTTAAGATATTTTATTAAGTTTAATGTTTTTGATAACCTGGCAACTATATTTTTTATTTTTAGATGAAGTTATTTGATTTGATTAACAAGTCTTCTTTAACAAAAAATTAAGCTATTTCATATTACTTTGATTATTCAAATTCTATAAAATTTTGTTTTATCATAACTAATAGATGTTATGAGAGAGTAACTGTGACGTCCTATGAGAGGGCGTACGTCCCGTGAGGGGCGTTACAATACCTTTCTTTGTAAATGCTCATGCACCTCAGGCTCAGTGAAAGGCCTGAACAAAACGCCATCAATTTGCCGATTTAGTCCCCATGAAAAAAATTCTCAATGGAATGTTAATTATGGACCATGTGAACTTTAATGTTTTGTATCAAAAACAGAAGGGAAAGAATCAGCAAAATGAAAGAAGTAATAGACTAAAAAATCAGTAAAACGAAAGAAGAAATAGGTCCAAAATATCAGCGAAATGAAAGGATTAACAGACGAAGAAATCCGAAAAATAAGTAAAATACCAAAATTTATCCAACCAAAGCAAATAATCAAAGGCATCGAAATAAACCAAAAAAAAAAGAAAAAAGAAAACTCTATGGCAGCTTTAACATTGAATAGACTTCTATTGTAGCCATTAAGTTTCCTAAACTGTAGTCAGCAATATTCTTTAGAAATAAAAAAGAAAATAAAAAGAACAGAGATATCACCTTATAGACAGAACAAAATTCTCCTTGTACAAGCTAATTTGTGTTGGCAACATTGTCTATGGTAGTTTATATACCATCCAAGTCCAAAAAGTTGAAGCTCAGGTGGTTTGTGCCTTTTGTGTGCAGACTGCGGATTATGCGCTTGCTTTTGTTTTCTTGCCAGTTGAAGCAGGATTCTCTCTTATGTATCAGTTGTAGTCTTGTGGATACTTCAAAATGAAGATTCAACATCAATGTAAGCCCCTAGACATGAAAAATTTCCTCAAACAACTGTTAGTAGCTAACCTAACAAAAATACGTAATATCAGAAGTTAAGAGCACTCTCTTCTTCTTCTTCTTCTTCTTTTTTCTCTTCTGAAGCCATACCAACACAAATTAAAGGGAAACAAACCAACAAAGATTAGAGTTAACACTCCATTTTTTTTTTTATTGAGGAAGTAGCCTACAGTAAATATAGGATACAGACCTCAAATAGAAAATATGGTATATACCAACATGAATTAAAGAAAAAAGGAACCAAAAAAGGTCAAAAACCCCAAAACAAAAAAGGCTTTCCAATTTGGTTTATTTTTCTACCTGAAATTGTTCATCAAGTCTTCATCGTTAGTTTTTGCCTCTCCCATCCCTTTCTCTGTCCCACGCTCTTCCTTCCGCCCCCCTCTCTCCTCTCTTATACTTTCTCTCCCTAAATCAATCAGAATGCAATTTTAAAAATTTTGAATGGCAAGTATTATTTTCTACCTTAAATTGTTCATCCAATGTTCATCAACTGCAATACTCTTGAAACCCTCTCCTTTCGCTTTGCAAATAGTAGTTCAGTATGCCCTGTTTGGTTAGAAATAAAATTAGAGAGAATATCATCAAGTCAAATGCTATACATAACAACATCACAATATAATCCCCAAAACTAGCAGTCCTTTGCTACGTAGCCTTGTCACAACCATCGTATATCGAAGCTTACATGACATAACATTCCAAAGGAAAAAAGCAAGTAAAAATAAAAAGTGCATATTTAACGTAACAATGTTATTCAACCAGAAATGCACATGCATTACTGCATATAAAACTTCTTTCTGGGTTGGTTCGATAGTAGAGAACCTTTAGTTGACCAATTTTGCTCAATTGCGTTGTAGTACAAAACCCTTCATTTTACCCTTTTTTCCACTCATGAACAATGAACCCATAAATTTTCATGAACCCGCCTAAAAATTCCACCATTTTCGTTTTCTCTGAATCAAACAAAGCCTCTTAAAAGCATATGATCTGGAGACGATAAAGAAATACAAAAAAAACCAAACGGCAAGGGGGGGGTTGGGGGTTGTTCTCCTTTTCTTTGATCTATAAATTTCGTTAGTAATTGCTCCCAAATATCTTGGACCATTATTCTTTTAAATACCAAAAAATAAAATAAAGCATCAATTAAACGTAGTCTCAAAAAAAACAAAAAAAAAAAAAAAGAAGAAGAGGAGAAGGGATACCCAAGAAATCAAAGCAGTAATCAAATGTAATTCCAAAATAAAAAACATAAGAAGATCAGAAGGGATAAGTGCAAACCTGGAAGCAGGGAACACGGTGACAACACAGCAGGAAAAATGGCGTCGGAGAAATCATGAAGATATGGCAGAAGGACCGATCAATGAGAGGAGAAAACAGAGTGGGAGAATGGAAAATAGAGTAACAAAAAGGGAGAAGCAGAGGAAGCCCAACAAAGAATCAACAACGTAAGAGAGAGGCACAGCAAATGGGAAAGAGTTGAAAAGAAGGAAAAAAATAAATAAATAAGTAAAAAATTCGCATTTCAAGAACATCGCCGTTTTGGTCAAGAATTTTGCAACCAAAACGACAATGTTTTGGTTGAAAAATGCTATATATATGTATGTATGTATGTATGTATGTATGTCTGTATGTATGCATGTATGTATGTACCAACACAAATGAAAGAAGACGTCTATTTTGATTGACAACTGCAACGTATGTTTAAAGTTGTAGCATCGGTGAACAAAACAGAAAATTCATCAGCTGAAATTCAAAGTTTCATTAGATGGGTGCTCTTATAATTTACCATGAAGCTTCAACAAAGGATTACATAGTTGGAAATTCGAAGCGTAAATCCTCTAAGTCTATAAAAGTACTCACCCAACCAAACCATAAAATGCAACGAATTTTTGTATATCCAAGGAGACAATCTATCTTTGACATCCCAATAAACTGTAACAGCCTTTCTAGCTCTTTTAAAGCCTTTTAGTTTTCAATTGCCCTTCAAAAAAATATAACAGAATGTGCGTTATTAGAAACTTTATAAAATCTGAAGCAAAACAGAAACTTCTCGATGGTCTTCTTTTGTGAATAGTCAAAAGTTAAAGCCTCTATGGTCATGACTCATGAATGCACTTCAACTATCCTCAAAGGCATCATACAAAGTTTCGAACAACTTGTAACGGGAATTGTTTATCAAATATGCAATCACAGCCTGCCTGTAGAGGTCGCAGCTCGCGACCATGCTCATAACCTGGTCATATCTCTTCTGCAGCACTGACAACTTGAAGACATATTAAGTTGAATCAATAACAATGCCACTGTTCTTCCCTTTTCAGTCCAAGCAGTGGATGGTGTTTCTGTTCACTTTTGTTACATACAATGGAATGTCAGACATATTTATACGTTAAGAACAAGGCAGTTCTTTAGCTAAATAGAATATTTTCAGATGATCAGCCTCAGTCACAACGTTATGAGATTCACGTGCCGTTTGAATTTGAGACTGCAATAAACCCATAAATCCAAACCAAAGAAGGCCCATAAATCAAAAATAGGTTATTATCATTTTGATACCTTGTTTAAAGATATCAAAAACAACTCATTTTAGTACTCTAAATCCGTGTTTTATGAAGCCCTTTCACTAAATAACCTTATCATTTTGTTAAAAACCATAAGTTAGGAAGGCAGTACTTAATGTGCTTCAGTGGTGTGTATGAAGACAGCATTATCATCACAAGCTCCACTCTTAACATTGATTTTCTCAAAGACAGTGCACTGGCGCTCAAGTTTCTTGGTAGCTATAACAATAAAAATACTTTCTTCGCAGAGTAGCAACTTCCATGTCACTTGACCAAACAATATACTTGACTAATGATTTCCCAAGCTCCCCGATTTAGTCCCCTGCTCAAGGCCAAAAATAACTACTTACCCTTTGCCTTACAGAGCAAGTTCTTAGTCCTAGCGTAAAATATAGCATCAACGACATTGAGAATCTCTCCAAACTATCGAAATCAATTTAGGTCAAAAAGAATCCTAACTGTTATATAGCACATACAACAAAAGAAGCAAAAAAGCAAAACTGTAAGGTGTTCTAGTTGGGTTATGTTGGATTTTGTAATTCAAATAAACAGCGAAAAATTAAAATTAATTCCTACAAAACCTTCGCAAGATCTATACAATTCGATTAGATTGGTAAAAAAGTCATTGAATCTTACCAGGATAACAAAATGGCCAAGATTTCTAGAAGGAAGAGAGCGGATTCACTCTGGTGACACCCAAACTCGAGCTTTTTGTATTCGGGATCGGATTCAGATATTGTTACTCAGAGCAACGCCCTTTGCAAGTATCTACACAAACAGACTTTTTCAAAAACGAATCGGTGTGCTAGCACCCTCTCCTTACGATAAATGACTCTCTTTAATTTTAGAGTTTTTAATGTTTTTGCCTTTTAGAATGAGAGAACGCTTTCTTTTTCTTAATTTGGCTAGAAACGCTAAAACACAGACACACACACACATATATATATATATTGACTTCAAGATAGAGTCAAATTTTAACTAGGATAAACTGTAATTGGAATATGATTCAGAGAATCTAGATAATGTTTGTAATTTGAATATAATTCAAAGAATCTAGATAATGTCAGATTCAATGAACCTAGACATATCTAGTACATCGAATTTGGACATTATTAGGTTCATTGAACGTAGACACAGTAAACCCAAAATTTATTTTTGGTCTGTTCTAAGTGTGCAATCTTATAGGTTCACATAACGTTGGTAGTGGGCTTGAAATTCTGTTTCTAGCCCACAAATCATAAGCGGCCTCTAGCCAGACATTATGATTACCCAAGTTATGCGAATGCCAATAATCCGACATAACCTAATCCACAATAAGTATTAAAGTTATTTTGTCACTAGATGCCTTGATTGAACATAAGGCATGGTTTATGTCATCCTCATACTATTCAATAATATTACTTCTCGATCTTAAGTAGACTGATATTGATAACTCTTATCAATTCATTCTAGTATAGTCATATATTTTTCTTCAATCTAACTTATCGAGGAGCCCATAGATATCTTTCTCATACTAAATGAGGGACAAATTCCTTCTTAATCACTCACATTCCTCACATGATTCACTCTATATCCAACAACAATCCATTCCATTATCCTGTTAAAAATAATATTAGAATGTGTCAAAATATAGAACTTGTCATGTAGGAAATATTGTTGATTTCAGGTCAAAGTACTAGGATAATACTATTGTGATGAGAATCACTTATGACAATTATTCACGTAGTATTCTCATGGCGGGTCGATTATTTCTCAAATATGTATCTATGAGTTGACTTAGTATCTCATACATAATCATCAGTCAAACTTTATACTAGTCTTCATTCATTATTATTCCAATAATAATAACCGACTAGGGATAATTTAGAATAGAATTTAATTTTCACCTAAGAGTTTTACTATCAAGTCACATATTTGATGACCTTAGGCAGAATTTACTATTCAGGGAGTTAGAATAAAAAAAACAATAATAAAAATGCCTCTTTATTAATAAAATATAAATGTAACGAAGTTAATATGTAGTCATTACATAATGGGCTTAGGGCACATCGCTACCAGTTTTACAGCTAAATATGAGAAGCAACAACATTTGTGCATGAAAATTAGGCAAGCTCCATTATTTAAATCATTCATAGATAAGTAAGACGAAGACTTCACATCACAACAATCAATGCTTCAAAGGCAACCATTGTTGCTTAGATTTTCTGGGAAAAAAATGGGGAAAAATAATAACCCTATGTTTGGTTGGGTGGTGGGAACCACGGTTCCCACCACAAACTCGGTTATGAATAGTGTAAAGCTCTCACATGCTACAGTAACAATAAAAAAATTGCCACATTGTAAAGCTCTCACATGCTACAGTAAAAGTGATTCTAACCACTTGTTCGCACCACCCTTTCAAACACCCTCTTGACAAAATTAGAAAACTAACTTAGTCCTACTCATATCATAACTCGTTTTTTGATTAATTTAGGGATAAGATGCTGAACGTGGTTGCAGAGTGGCGGCATGCAGACCTATGCTTGTGGTGGGGACGAGGCTGGCCTAGGGTGGCGCGATAGTTATGGGTGTTGCTGTGCATGAGGCAGAAGCTGTCGGCAGTCACACCAAGGAGAGCAACTAGTTTAACTCATGTGCCATACGCGTAGGGAGTGGTCTTGTAGGCCATTTTCGTGAGTTAAGTTTTAATTACTGTACAGTTATTTTTTGAATTTATTTAGTAATAAAGATATAGGATATAAGAATGTTTAAAAAAAACAATATTTAAAGGATGGAGTAAAACATCTTTTAAAAAGAAATATATTTTAGGAAAAAAATTATTATAGTGAACTAATTAAAAAACCCAATAATATTATTTTTAATGGTAGCAAATAAGAGTATAAAAAACATGTAGTGAATGAAATTATAAGTTAAAAGTAACACATTTAGAAAGAAATTTAATTTGAAAGAATTTATTTTGATATGATATAAAAAAATCTAAGTAGGGAAAAATTTAAGGAAAAAAATAAGAACGTAAATAAAAGAAAACAAAAGTAAGAAAAAGTAAAAGAGGAAAAATAATTGGCATATTTAAGAGAAAAAATTATTGTCAATCCATTCAAATCAAATAGAAAACTAGTTAGACATACATATAGGAGAGAAAAATATTTAAGTGAGAAAATTTATTTTATTAGGGCAATTAGTAAACAAAAGTACTTATGAAGGTCACTTTGATAAAACAATATTTTAGTGGAGTGAAAGAAAAATATTTAAATAGAGATAAATTTGAGAAAAATTATTTCAATTGAGACAAATTATAATAAAAAGAATTCATTGTACATACTTTAAATATGATTTTGGGGAGAAATGGGGAAAAAGAAACAAGAAGGAAGAAAGGAAGTGATAGTTGAAAAAAGGGAAAAATAAAGGAAAAAAACAAAAGAGGATAATATATGTCAAGTGAACCTCTTGTTTTTAATTGAACTAGCCAAGTACATGAGTATTCTTATTGTTGTTATTGCTGTTTTTTAATGGGTTGATCTATAATAGATATATACACACATTTAAAATCAAAATAAAAAATATATATAATTGACGCATCTTAAAAATCATATATGAGCTTATAATAGTGAAAGAAAAAATAAAGAAAGGAAAAACAGAAGAGAAAGGAAAAAAGAAAACAAAAAAAGAAAGGGGGTGGAACACAATAAAACCTGGAAATGAAAAAGAATATAAAAGAAAGAGAGGGGAAAGAAAGAGAAAGAAAATGGACTAATTGACACTTGATAACCATTAAAAGGGTGATCAAAAGGTGCATTCATTCTTTAAATATGTAAAGATCATACATAATAGAACACATGTATCATTTCTCATTTATATATGTAAAGATAATACATAATAGAATGCATGTATCATTTCATAATAGAATGCATGTTTTGTAATTGAAGTGAGAAGTAACGGTCTTTATGCATAAAAAAATAAAAAATAATAAAAATAAAAATAGAAAGTAAAAGCAACTTTTTTCCCTCGATATAAGCCCGCATAAAGATGTTAAAAGGACTTAGAAATTAAAAAAATAATAGAATAGTTTTTTTTTCTCTATTTTTGATAAGGTTGTGTTAGTTTTCTCACTTTTATGATTCACGTAATGGCAGTAATTGAATAAGTATTATTATTTAGCCTAATGGGGCATCAACCTAACCCCTCACAATGGTTGAAGAGTACTAGGTGAGATCCATATTTGGTACGACCTATCCTTGTAAGGGATTGTGTCACTGTCCGTAAGACTTAATGGACTTTTTCAAAGGAAAATTATAGTAAGTAGGCCAAGTTTTTAAAGTTTTGGAAGTAGATAACCTATTTACAAATTATAAAAAATAATAGGCCATTTTGATCTTTTAACTTTTTTTTATCTTGCCTTTACGTTCAATTTTTTTCCTTTTTAGGTTTTTCCCCACAAATTATCTTTCTGCTTACATATCTCTCATTCTAGATCTACTTCCTCTCTACCATTCAAATGCATTGTTGATCATCTCCTCGTATTGTCGTGGTTGATGACACTACCATACTCTCTGACATTAGATGGCTACAATGTACATATCGCTATCATCTATGGACCCAGACTCCACACAACTTGCCGCCAAGTCGTACTCGAACACTACTCGTTGTCACTAGAAACCATCGTGAGGCTTGAGAAGATCACTATCCTTCATCATGATTCACCTGACCTTCTCCCTCATGAGATGTTTGATGGAGATGCACACCATCCATTCTCGTCCCAAGCTGTGCAAGGACCCATTGTGAAGCCTTGTGTAGGGATGTGGTCATCATCATGACATCACAAGGCTTCACTTATTGGGATTACTGCCCTATAAGCTATGACATTACACATATCGTTAATAAATAAATAAAATGACATTTACAATTATTTTAGTTGCTTATTTGTATTATCAATACTTTTATAAACATCAAGAAAATTCCATGATTATTTATGTGACCATAAATTTAGCATATAAGTGTTATATGCTTAGGGATAAAATTTATATATAATAATTTAAATAGTTTGTAATAATTAATTAAAGTTTGAGATCTTTAATTAAATATTACAAGTACGGTCTAATCTCATTTAGAATGAAATAGTTTTATCTAAGCTATTAATATAGAGACATTGGATTGGAAGTACTTTATATAATGAGATCATATAGGACTGGACCAGATAAATTATGAATCTCTAATAATCGTCCATTACAAATAGAGTATTCAAATTTATCACTATGATGATCATATATTTGATAGTCTTAATCCTGAGTACTTATTAGACTCTTGTTTATGACATTATGTTTTTTGACTTACATGGTAAGATTTATATAAATACAGATCATAACTTATTATCTTAGAAACATAATATAATAAATGATTGGGAATAATATTATACAAATATGGAATCCAGTCATTCCTTATGGAAGTTACAAAAATAGTTTTTTTGAGTGATAATTTGAAGTTTGAATAGTACAACGCTCGTTCATAATAAGATTATGAATTAATTGTTCATTGAGAATTATTGGAACACATAAATAAAGATGTAATAAGAGAGGTAAACGGATGTTGAACCTAGCTCTTATTATGAACTAGTTATAGATGACTAACTTATTTCTAATGATTATATCGATGAACTACTCGCTAATTTTTTGAGTAATTTCACTATAATCTCTAGAGTTCAGTTTCAAGTTTTTAGTGGAGTAATACTAAAACTAATAAATTTAGCATATTAATTAAAGAGTTTAATTGATTGTCAAATTTATTGAAGTTTGGGTTATAGGTCGATTGGTTCCCAATGCCACCTCTATAACACTATATTGGATTTAATGCATAGAATGAATTATACATATTTAATTTGAAATTATTGAATTTGGAATTAATTATTTCACACTTGAGTTATTAATGTGACACAGAAAAATATTTTCTAGGACACATAATATAATATGATAAATGTTGTCACATTTAACTAAGCATTAGGTTATTAATTAATTGGTAATATTTGAATAATATAATTATTTAAATATAATTTTATTTTAAAATCTATTCTTAAATAAATGTGATTTATTTTTGAATCTTAATATATATATATATAAGATTTTATTATATATATATATACGCGTAAACGAATTCGTTTCCTTTTTGAATTCATTCACGTTTTGTTTTAAAATTTATATATATATATATATAAAAGTAAACTTTAAATAAAAAAAAAAACTTTACGTTTATGTAAAGATATGTGTGTGTGTGTGTATATATAATTTAAAGAATCACAAAACGTGATTCAATTTTTTAATAATAATAATAAAAAGGATAAGGAATGTAGAGTATATCCCTTTCCTATATATTTGATATGGTGGTTATTTTCAAGTTTGAAATTAATTAAAAATAACTAATTGCTCAAACATAAAAAATATAGATAACAGTTATCTTACGAGATCAATCTTTCATGTAACTTTTACAAAATACTCAAAGAGAAAAACAGAAAGGTCTTCTTTGAAAAAAAAAAAAAAAAAAAGGTCTGCTCTCTCATGTGTTGAGTACATAGCAGATCCAAAAAAATATGAGGTAAATTCATTCTTGCAGTTTGACACCCACTCGTTTTTCATTAGTGTGGAGGCCTGACTTAGAAGATCATGATAGCAAAAAGGAAGGCTACGATACCATGATAGGTCTTCAAAAGATTGGTAAAAATTCTCAAAGTTTTCTATTATTAATTAGAATTATATAGCTATTCCTAATGAAGAAAGTTTTTAGAAAATTTTTGTTTGTCAACAATCCGTTTCTTCTGTTGCGTTTTCATATTTAATTCCAACAAATAGCATTAGAGCCAGGTTGTAGTATATATAATTTTAATTAACATGATTTTATTTTGATAGTATCATGTTCTTGATGCATGTTTGTGGGCACTTTGTATTTTTATAATTTTTGCTCATGTGATGAATGATTATTCTATGAATGGATTTTTGGTCGTTAATTATATGGTCCTTTTGGATTAGTAATTTTATTTTCTATTTAGTTAGATCAAATTTATGTAAGCCCATAAAAGGGCATAGGCTTTTTGTAACATTATTATTATTATTATTATTTCTTTTTGCACTTGCTATGCCCCCACGTGACTAATATATAAAAAAGGAAGGCATTGCATGTGAATGCATACCAGTGCATTGAGAATGCACATGAATGCATTACAGTGCATTATGAACGCAAGTGAATGCATTAATAAAAAAAAGCCTTTACATAAAGCTACCGCCTAGTGATGCAAGAACGGCTCGACTCAGCCCATTCTCCTTAGGCCCACACGGGCCGTGGACCGGCCCAGCCCAGACCACGAATTTTATGGGATAGGCTGGGCCGGCCCATATTAAAATTATCTTGGCCTGGCCCGGCCCGGCCCGGCCTACGGGCCAATTTACATGGGCCATGCTATAGGCCTTAAATGGGTCGGCCCATCTTGGCCTATCATAGGTTTAAATGGGCCAGCTTATCTAAGCATGTAATTTTTAATTTTTTAATTTTAATTTTTTATTTTAAAATTTTTAAACAAGTTAACAAATATAAAAGTTTAAATAGTTAAGAGAAATATAAAAAAGGGATATTTTATTTACGATTGCCTCATTTTAAACCTTTCCAAGGAAAACCTAGTAGTACAAAACCTTTGTAAGAAAAAAAGAGTACAATCGGGATAATTATACATAAGATGTTTACAAAATTACTAAAAACAAAAAAAACATAAAAAATATTATTCATAATTAATTACAACGTATTACTCCCAGTGGGAGTATCAGAAATATTCAAATTTTTAAAGTCATCAACCCAATCATTTGAACTTCTTGGCTTCTTCTGCGAGCATCCTCCCAATCTTTGACGCACATTACTGCTTCTAGAATATCGTCACTCATATGTGCACACCATTCATCAAGTACTATACCACTGCAACTAAATACTTGTTCATTTGCAACTGTGGACACTAGTATGGTTAGTATATCACGAGCCATTTTAGAAAGCATAGGAAAAGTTCTTAACTATGATCTCTAAAATGACAAAAGATCAAACTTATTGAAATCATGACCACCACCTTGCTCATTGAAAATGAATGCCACAAAATTTGTTTCTAGATAGTTTTCCAATTCACTGCGTGTTGAAGATGTGGACGATGCATCGAAACCAAATCCAGTGTAGCTAATCATACTTGCCCATGAAGAACCATATGGTACAGATGTAGTATTTGCTAAAGGTGTAGGTGATACAGTTTGGCCTCCTCCTCTATATTTTTCATTATATGTAGTAAATATTTTATTAACTTTTGCTTGCACATTTTGAATGGTTATGATGTTAGAATGCACCCTTAATTTTTCCCATATACCCTTAAGCAAATATTCAACACCAGCTAATTTAACTCTTGGATCCAATACAGCGGCTATGCAATACAAAGGTGGAACACATTCCCAATATTTTTTGAATTTTTGTTCCATGAACTCAATAGATTCCCTAAACATGTCAAAATCTGTATGCATATCGAATGTTGCAGCAATGTCGTACAATTTATGTAATGCATGAGGAGAGGTGGGATAATACACATCTGAGAGTTGGAGAGTGGCTTCGTAAAAAACCTTTAAAAAATTGTAGAAGCATGAAGCAATTTGCCAATCAAATTCTTGAAGTGGCTCAGTTGGATTCTTCAAGTTGTAATACGCGGTTATGACTTCTTTATGGTAGGCATGCGTTCAGCATCAAATATGTTGAATTCCACTGGTGTCCTATGTCAGTTGGAAGTTTTCTAGGTTTCACACTTGCTCTCTTGCAAAGTTTAGCAAACTCTCCATTTCGAGAGCTAGAACTTACTATGTAACCTAAGTTCGTTCGAATATTTTTCAAATAACCTTGAAAAAATTTCATGTCATCTTGAACACACAAGTTAATAATATGACAAGCACATCTTTGGTGAAAAAGTGTTTCGCCATGTTGTGGTCTCAATGTTGTTTTGAAAAGGTTAATACCAGCAGTATTAGTAGATGCATTATCAAATGTCATGCTTAAACTTTAATGCCAAAAAAATCAAAAACTTCCATGACGACATCATGAATGGCCTTGGCATCATGCGAATAATGCATTGGTCGAAAAGCAATTAACCCTTTTTGAAAAGACCAATCTTTATCCACATAATGTGCAGTTACACATATATAACTAGTTTTGGTATGACCTTCCCACAATCAGATATGCATGCAACAGATGCAGTGAATAAACTAAATTTAGTTACTAACTTTTCCCTCATTGAATGAAAAACTTTCATGGTGTCAGCTCTTGTGGTAGTTCTTGAAACATGCCTATATTGTGGATTATAAGCATTTTGAATGTACTCCTTAAAGGATAGATCATCAGCAAGACTAATTGGTTGTTGAGCACTAGCCAAATATTTAGCATGCTATTCTCTAGCTCTTTGTTGGTCATATGACCAATTGGTAACACTACCATCACGGCTAAATTGAAGTGTTTGTTGACGACAATCAACACCACCTACACCATGCTTAGCTTCACATTTTTGGTGATGCCTCTCTAAGCGACCAGTGCCAGAAGAGGATTTACCTGTTTAGTCTTGTTTGCATACTTTACAAATTACGCACTTTTCTATTACACCATTCTCATTTGTACATGTTACTAGATCAAAGTAACTCCAAACTAGTGAAGTTCATTGAACTTTCCTTTGTCCCTTACGAGTGACTTCAGAGGAGCCATCAACTTGAGATAGTAAGTCAACTCTAATTTCTTCTAGTGGATCATTAAATTGTTCTTCTTTGTTGATCACCAAATGTGAAACGTTGGCTCTGCCTCTATGTGATGATGCCATAGCTTCAATAAAAAATAACAATAAATTAACGTAACATAAAAATTAAATAAAATAATTATGCAGTAAAATTAACTTATAACAATACAAAATTAATGAAAAACAAATGAAATAAATTATACCTTCAAGTTTTTTTTTCCTTTCTAAAGAACTCTAAGTAATCTAAAAAAAAAGACAATATATAAGATCTTAGAAGTTTGTTGAATGAGTATCTCTGTGAATGTTCTATGTTTATTTATAGGTAAAAAAGTTTTTTTATTTTTTTATTTTTTTCTTTCAAGTCTGATTTTATTAGACAATTCGTTGAAGACTTACATTTCAGCTTTGTGCATTGCAGGCCTTCCTTCTGAGCCTCTATGTTAGCCCTGCCCCTTTATAATTACATAGGAAAATCTAATGCCATGTTCACTCACAGGTGAATATGGCATGTATAAATTACATAATATTTAATTCTTATATGTATTAAATAATATATATATATATATTAAATGTATAGTATTTTGATGTGATAATACATGACCTATAGACTCAGTATCTGATTCTTAGCTTTGCTTCTCAAAAGCAAAGCATGCCTTATATAAAAAAACCCAAACTACCCCCATGTAAAATAAACTTGCATATAAAGTTTTATGCTCAGGGGGATCCGCCCCCTACAACCCCCGGGAGGGGGGTTTACCACCCTCTTCCAACCCCATGTCGACCTTACAGTGAAGGTCGATCCGCGTACAACCTCTACGTAGGGGCAATCTGCGTCAGGGTAATAATTAAGCTCCGCACATACTAACAATGCCTCCAAGAAAAAAAATTAAAAAAATGCAAAGAAAAGAAAAAGAGCTTGTCAAGCCTATTACAATGTGATGTGCATGGGGGAATCTAATGCCATGTTCACTCACGAGTGAATATGGCATATATATATATTATATAATATATAATTCTTACATGTATCAAATAATATATATATATATATATTACATGTATAGTATTTTTATGTGATAATACATGACCTACAGATTCAACATCTGATTCTCAATTTTGCTTCTCAACAGCAAAGCATGCCTACAAGGAAAAAAATAAAAAATAAAAAGAAATGAAAAGAAAAGAAAAAGAACTTGCTAGACCTATTGTGATGTGATATGCATTGGGGAAATCTAATGCCATATTCACTCATGGGTGAATATGGTATGTATATATATTATACAATATTTAATTCTTATATGTATTAAATAATATATATTAAATGTATAGTCTTTTGATTTGATAATATATGACTTACAATAGGCCTTACATGACTTACTAGAGAAGACCATACTCAGCTATGTTTACCCGTGAATGAACATGAAAAAATATATTTAAAATATATATATATTTATATGAAATTGGGCCACATGAGCCTTCGGTGGGTTGGCCCATTGTAGGCTTGTATGGGCCTTATATGGGCGGGCCCATTGTGGGTCTAGATGGACCGACCCAGCCTAGGCTGGTTGGCCGGCCCATTATGGGCCAGGATGGGCTGGCCCATTATGGGCCTAGAAGGGCCGGCCCGGCCGAGCCCAACCCAGCCCGACCCATGGGCCGACATATATTGGCCCAGCCCAGCCCACTAGTATTTATGGGCCGTGTTGGCCCGACCTGTCATTGTAGCAGGACGGGCTCGGGCTGACCCACAGGCCCTGGCCTATTATTGCATCTATACTGCCGCTCATATCCTTGAATCTCACGTTATAGACATTAAAAAAAAAAAAAGAAAAAGGGTACGGAAAAGGCAATAAATAACTACACCGACATATTTGAATTCTACGTGTAGTAAGAGCCTTTAATGCACCTAGTATGGTCCCCACATGATTGACTAATATAAACGAAAAGACAATAACATAGAAGTGTTGTGTGTTGATAATCACAATTTTGAAGGCTTGTTCCTCAAAACATTTGCAGTGGCGTTTAAGAGCTTTTGCCTTTGCCAGGCTTGAGAGCCAATGGTGGGCCAATATTGCAAAAGTAACCCAATGAAGACTACAACATTGGAGTTAGGAATTATGTATAATTACAAAAAGACACCTGTATTTTTTATTATTTTTTTAGGTTGTAATTTTAATTATCCAAAAGGACCCAGTTAAAAATCTATTATTTATTTTCATGCTTTATTTTCATGTGATGATTGTGACAACATGTTCATGTATTATAACATATCATTTAAGAAAGTGCCTACTTATAGTTATTGTAACATGACATGCATACACTTGCATGTTATTTCATTTTTTTTAAAGTTGTTTATAAAATGATTTAATGTGTGTGAGAATTAATTTAATGAGATTAAATTAATTGGGTTGATTTTATAGAATATTAATTTTTTTGATTAATCAACCAAATAATTTGATTTTAGTATTAATAGTTAAAACTTTGTAAAATTCACATTAATTCTAAGTTATCAAATTTTAAATTGTTTAATGTTGGGTTGCTTAGACAATTCATAATAAATTTAGATTTTTACAAAATCTAGTAATTCATTTAAATGTAAATAGGATGAGATTCTATTAACACAAATATAACCTAGTAATTAGAAATTGTTTTTATTTACTAGAATTATGAAACATATGATGTTTTATAAGATAAAACACATCTTTTTAAAATAATGAGTGGGAGAAGGTAATATGACAATATAAACTGTGGTCTCTACTATTAGCACAACACTGTGAGATTTAGGTGGTGCCTTGCGACGCTTTGATTTCGTCCTCCCTACGAAGGGTTTCCATTTAAATTAACAACAAGGTTGGCTTCTAAGAGATAGGATTTTACAATGTATTTCAAAATTGACCTACCCTATGGTGGCAATTTTGAGTTAAGTTGTTAAAATTTGAAATAGCAGGTTACATTCATAAAGATATAATTAAATTGTTAATTATATCTTGACCAAAATAAACAGTTATTAATAAATATAGAAAGTATGAGATATTGTGAATATATTTATTAATTGAGAATGTCTCAATTTAATTCATAAATAATTTGATCTACCCTACGGCGGTATTTTATTTATTAAAATTAAATAATCGTGGAACTAGTAAAATATTTTATGTGCTTTTTCCATATGCATCATGCATCACGTTTACTATTCCAAAATATATATGATGTTTATGCAACCATTTAATTTATGTCATTTTATTTATTTATTACAATTGAAAAATTACTGGAGATAATTTTGTTTAGTGGAAGAGTAACATAAATATTGTACTAATTTGTGAAAATTATAAGTTTGTCCTGACGGAGGAATATCCCCCACTGCCTACTGCCAATGCCTCTCATAATGTACAAGAAGCATATGATCCTTGGATTGAGACAAAGAACAAGGCCCGCTGTTTCTTTTTGGCTGGTGTGTCTAACGTGCTTAGGATGAAGCACAAAAGCATGGAGACCGCTTATGAGATACTATAGCCTTTACAAGACATATTTGGCAAACCTTCTAAAAAGGCATGTCATGAAGCTGTGAAAAGGCATGTCATGAAGCCGTTAAGGCTATGATGAATGCCAAAATGAAAGTGGGGGTCTCGGTCAGAGAACATGTTCTCAGCATAGTTAACTATCTCGATGAGGCCGAGGTGAATGGGGGGTGATAGATGAAGCTACACAGGTGGGGATGATTTTAGAAACCCTCTCCGCTGCGTTCCTTTAGTTCAAGAGCAACTATTTCATGAACAAGATGAAATATAACATGACTAAGTTGCTTAATGAGATACAAACCTTTGAGTCTATTTCGAAAGAAAAAACTAACGAATGTGAGACAAATGTTGCAAAAGCTTAACCCTCCTCTTTTACTCGAAAGAATAAGAAAAGGAAGAAAACTAAAGGAAGTGGTAAGTCTAAGAATGGAGGGCAACCTAAGAAGAACAAAAGCAACAACAACAAGAAGAGCTCAAAGCAAAAGAAGCCCAAAGGAAAATATTTCCATTATTACGTAGTTAGGCACTGGACGAGAAACTGCAAGAAGTATCTTCAAGAGCTCAAAGAAAAGAAGAATAACAATGCTCGATTCTTTAAAGGAGCTTGCCGATGGGGAACAAATGATGAGAATGGGAACGGGAGAGGTTGTTTCAGCAAGAGCAGTAGGAGTTATAAAACTTTATTTTGGAAATAGGTTTTTAATTTTGGAAAATGTTTATTACATTCCTAGTTTTCATAGAAATTTGATTTCTGTTTCCAAGTTGTTTGAACAAATGTTTAATATTTGTTTTAATAATAATTATGCTAATATTTCTGGAAATGGTTTGGATATTTGTTCTGCATATATGGAAAATGGGCTTTATATTTTAAGGCCCAACAAAAAATCACTGCTCAATACTGAAATGTTCAAAGTTGAACAACCAAAACCCAAGAAGCAAAAGATTTCCTCTCTAATAATGAAACATACCTATGGCACCTTAGATTAGGTCATGTTAACCTTGATAAATTAATAGATTAGTAAATGATGGTCCTTTAAGAGAACTAAAAGTTAGTTCTGTACCAGTTTGTGAATCTTCTCTTGAAAGTAAAATGACTAAAACGTCTTTCTTTGCAAAAGGTGAAAGGGCTAAGAAACCACTTGAGCTAAAACATTTGGACATCTGCGGTCCATTGAATGTACAAGCACATGGTGGTTACGAATATTTTGTCACATTTATTGACGATTATTTGAGGTATGGATACATGTACCTAATGCAAAGGAAATCTGAAACCTTTGAAAAGTTCAAAGAATTTCAAGCAAAAGCTGAAAGTCAATTAGGAAAGACGGTGAAGACTCTTCGATCTGATTGAGGAGGGGAATATCTTGATACTGAGTTCAAGGATTATTTGATAGAACATGGTATTTTATCACAACTCGCCGCACCTAGAACACCACATCAGAATGGTGTTGTAGAAAGAAGAAATCGGACGTTGCTTGATATGGTGAGATCCATGCCCAGCTACTCATCATTACCCACTTCATTTTGAGAATATGCACTACAAACTACAGTATATCTTTTAAATATAGTTCGATCTAAGTCTATTCCAAAACACCTTTAGAGTTGTGGAATGGTCGCAAGCCCAGTATGTGACATATCCTTATATGGGGGTGTCCAACAGATATGCTGAAAGGAAACACCAGGAAGCTGGAACCATGCTCTAAAGTATGCTTATTTGTAGGATATCCAAAGGGAATGAAGGGAGGTTTGTTTTATAGTCCATAAGAAAAGAAGGTATTTGTATCAACAAATGCCACTTTTCTCGAGAATGATTATATGACAAACTATAAAACTTGTAGCAAAGTTGTACTTGAAGAGTTACTTTCTGATCAGATCAGACCGCAACCGACAACCATTGTCGAAAGAAAAATGAGGAGATCACATCTCCAAATTAGAATGTTATACCACCTCGACATAGTGGGAGGGTTGTGAGACCACCTGCTCACTATAGGGAAATTAGAGAAGCACATGTTGCTATATTTGATAATGGTGAGGATGATCCATTAACATATCATGATGTAATGGAAGATTCTGAGAAGGAGAAATGGCTGGAGGATATGAACCTTGAAATGGAGTCCATGTACTTCAATTCAATTTGGGAACTTGTAGATCTACTTGAAGTTATAAAACCCATAAGGTGCAAATGGATTTACAAGAAGGCAAGAGAAGTGGATAGAAAAGTTGAGACTTTCAAAGTTAGGCTTGTGGCAAAAGTGTTATACCCAAAGGAGGGAGTTGACTATGAAGAAACTTTCTCGCCTGTAGCTATGCTTAAATCCATTTGGATTCTTTTATCCATTGCTGCATGTCTTGATTACGAGATATGGCAAATAGATGTCAAGATTGCCTTTTTGAATGGCTATCTTGAGGAAAGCATCTCTATGGTACAGTTAGAAGGGTTTGTGGTGAAAGGTCAAGAGCAAAAAGTTTGCAAGTTACAAAGGTTTGTCTATGGACTCAAACAAGCTTCAAGATCTTGAAACTTAAGACCTGATGAGGCAATCAAGTCTTATGGTTTCAATCAAAATATTGAGGAACCTAGTGTATACAAGTACATCAAAGATAAGAAGGTAGTCTTCTTAGTTCTTTATGTAGATGATATCCTATTTACTAGGAATGATGTAGGGATATTATCTAATGTAAAGAGATGGCTCGCCAACCAATTCCAAATGAAGGATTTGGGAAAGGCAAGTTATGTTCTTGGAATCCAACTCATAAGAGATCGCAAGAACAAATTGTTGGCATTGTCTTAGGCATTGTATATCAATAAAGTGCTTATCAGATTTTCGATGCAAAACTCCAAGAAAGGTAATTTACCTACATGTCATGGAATTTATCATTTAAAAGAACAGTGTCCTGAGACACCTCAAGAGGAAGAAAACATGAGATAGGTGCTTTATACATCTGTAGTGGGAAGTCTAATGTATGCCATGTTGTGTATAAGACCTAACATTTGCTATATGATGGGTATAGTCAGTCGGTATCAATCCAACCCAGGATTAGATCATCGAGTTACAGTTAAGCACATTCTTAAGTATCTCAGAAGAACGAGAAACTACATGCTGGTATATTCTGGTGAGAATTTGATTCTTATTGGATACACTGATTTTGATGTTCAACCAGACAAAGACATGCATAAATATATGTTTGGATTAGTGTTTACTTTTGGTGGCGGAGCGATAGTTTGGAGAAGCATTAAACAATCATGTACTGCTGATTCGACTATAGAAGCTGAATATATGGCTGCTTGTAAAGCAGCTAAAAAAGTTGTTTGGCTTTGTAAGTTCTTAAATGACCTAGAAGTCGTTCCAGACATGGATAAACCACTCACACTGTAGTGTGATAATAGTGGTGCAGTGACAAATTCAAGAGAACCTAGAAGCCACAAAAGAGGAAAGCATATAGAGTGAAAATATCATTTGATCAAAGACATAGTATATCGAGGTGATGTGGAAGTTGTGAAGATAGCGTTGGATAAAGACCTTGCCGACCCATTCACTAAGACATTACCTACAAAAGGCTTCAAGGGACACTTGAAAGGCTTAGGTCTTAGATACATGTCTCACATGCTTTAGGGCAAGTGGGAGATTATTGGGATTGGTGCCCAATAAGATGTAACATTGTACATATTGTTAATAAATAAATAAAGTGACATTTATAATTATTTTGGTTGCTTATTTGTATTATGAATACTTTTATAAACATCAAGAAAATTTCATGATTATTTATATGACTATAAATTTAGCATATAAGTGTTATATGCTTAGGGATAAAATTTATAGATAATAATCTAAATAGTTCGTAATAATTAATTAAAGTTTGGGATCTTTAATTAAATATTACAAATACGCTCCAATCTCATTTAGAATGAAATAATCTTATTCAGGCTATTAATGTAGGGACATTGGATTAGAGGTACTTTATATAGTGAGATTATATAGGACTGTACCAGATAAATTGTGATCTCTAATAATCATCTGTTACAAATATAATATTCAAATTTATCATTATGATGATCATATATTTAACAGTCTTAATCCATAGTATTTATTAGACTCCTGTTTATGATATTATGCTTTTTAACTTGCATAGTAAGATTTGTATAAATATAAATTGCAACTTAGCATCTTAGAAACATAATGTAATAAATGGCTAGGAATAATATTATATAGATATGGAATCCATTCCTTCCTTATGGAAGTTAGAAAAATAGTTCTCTTGAGTAATAATTTAAGGTTTGAATAGTAAAGCATTTGTTCATAATAAGATTATGAATTAACTGTTCATTAGAGAATTATTGGAACTCAAGAATAAAGATGTAATAAGATAGGTAAACGGATATTGAACTTAGCTCTTATTATGAACTATTTATGGAGGACTGACTTATATGTAATAATTATATTAATGGACTACTCACTAATTTTCTTTGAGTAATTTCACTATAATCTCAAAAGTTCAGTTTCAGGCTTTCAGTAGAATAACACTAAAACTAATAAATTTGACATATTAATTAAAAAGTCTAATTGATTGTAAAATTTATTGGAGCTTGGGTTGTAAGTCCATAGGTTCCTAATGCCACCTCTATAACACTATATTGGATTTAATACATAGAATGAATTATACATATTAATTTGGAATTATTGAATTCTAAATTAATTATTTCATACTTGAGTTATTAATGTGACAAAGAAAAATATTTTCTATAACACATAATATTATATGATAAATGTTGTCACATTTAACAGAGCATTAGTTAATTAATTAATTGGTAATATTTGAATAATATCATTATTTAAATATAATTTTATTTTAAAATCTATTCTTAAATAAATGTGATTTATTTTTAAATTTTAATATATATATATATGTAAGATTTTATTATGTATTAATATACACACACACACACACACACATGTAAACGAATTCGTTTCCTTTTTGAATTCATTCACATTTTGTTTTTAAACTTATATTTATATATATATAAGTAAACTTTAAATAAAAAAAAAAACCTTTATGTTTATGTAAAGGTATGTGTGTATATATATTTATATATAATTTAAAGAATCACAAAATGTGATTCAATTTTTTAATAATAATAAAAAAAGGATAAGAAATGTAGAGTATATCATTTCTCCATATATCTGATATGGTGGTTATTTTTAAATTTAAAATTAATTAAAAATAACTAATTGCTTTGATATAAAATAGTAGAGATAACGGTTATCTTACGAGATCAATCTTTCACGTAACTTTTGCAAAATATTCAGAGAGAAAAATTGAGAGTTCTTCTCTGAAAAAAAAAAGGTCTGCTATTTCATGTGTTGAGTACATAGTAGATCCAGGAAAGTGTTAGGTAAATTCATTCTTGTAGTTTGACACCCACTCGTCTTTCCATTGGTGGGGAGGCCTAGCTTGGAAGATCGTAGTGTCAAAGAGAAAAGCTAGGATACCTTGATCTTTTAAAGGTTGGTAAAAATTTCTAAAGCTTTCTATTATTAATTAAAATTATATAGTTATTCTCAATGAACAAAGTTTTCAAAACATTTTTGTTTGTGTACGATCCTTTTCGTCCACTACATTTTCATATTTAATTCCAACATCACTATCATGAGGTTGGCTCAGAGGCTTCCTCCTAGTGACGATGTTGCCAACAATGTCATTGACGGTGACTCGAATTTGTTAGAAAAACCAGTTTGGTAAGGCGATGAAATATTGAAAATTTTTATAAAATACCCAGGAAGCTAAGTCATGATGCTATAAATAATAAATTTAATCTAATTTAACATACCTATTGGAGACTGAAAACAACACTTTTAATTGAACAATTCTTTAAGAATGAGTCTCTACCATCATGTTATGCTCTTCCATCAGATCGTTGTATGGTTAGGGCCTTGAAGGTAGGTTTTTTGGCTTCACATTTACTTAATATATGATTGACTTATGCGTTTGATACAGAGATGTTGAACCTTAAGCTCCCTTCGAAGATTGGGAAATCTCAGGCCCCTGTAGGGGGCTCCATGTCGAGAGGTGCTACCCTACCAAAGAAGCCTAGTAGTTCGAAGAAGGATTTGAGTCATCGATCTTCTGATGCCCCTCAATCCAAAAGGCAATGAGTCAATGACAACACATCGACACCTAAATGTCAAAAGCAGAAGGTGACGGTCGAGATTCTTGATCTTCCCTCTCCTCCTCCCAAGAAGGACATTCCTCTCCTACCTAGTGGTCGAGGAAGGGACAAGAATTTCATTATGCCCGACCTATCCAATGCCCAAGTAGGGACCGTTCTAGACCTTCCCCCTAGATTTAGCCTCAGATTTGAGGCCATTTATGAATTCATTTTTTTCAAGGATTATGAGGCGGCCGTCTCTCTTGGAGCAACATAGGGAGCAAATCTGTAGCCAGGTTAATATAAGTATCTTTTAACTTTCCTTTCGCTGCTTTCTCTATCTCTTGTCTACTCTTTTTTAATCTTGCCATTTTGTGTATAGGCTTTGATGATGGCCCTTATCTCCTACGGGAAGATCAAGAAGTTGGTGAATGACTTGGCTAGCCCTCGCAAGGAGATGGAAGTGCTAAAGGCACTCCTCAATGAGGAGAAACAAGTGGTTGAGGATGAAAAAAATAAGGAGACTAAGCCTAGCTTCTCCTTCTTAAGGAGCGGGAGGACTTGAAGAAGCTTGTCGAGACAATCATCGAGCTCTTTGTAGAGATTAGGAGCCTAAAGGAGCAAGCTCATCAGGCTAAGAAAGACCAGGAAGCTGCTAAGAAAAAGATCTAAGAACTAGAGTGGTCGATGCCTGATTTGGTGAAGGAGGTAGTCAAGAAATTTTGGGTGTTAGAGGAATACCAGGAAATCCAAAAGGCCATTCTATAGTCGGCGGGCAAGTAGATCACTGAATAGATCTACATTGTTCATCTTGGCTTGGACTTGTCCTTCCTGTATGCTTATGATGCCTCAGCTTCAACCGATAACTCGATTGCTACAGAGAAAGAGGCCACGACTGTGGAGAAAAGAGCCTTGGGGGGCGCGAAGTTAGCTTCTTATTTTTTTCATTTGTAATGACTCTTTCTTTTCATCAATACAATCAATATTTTGTTATTCTTCTTTCATACTTCGTCTTTATTTTAATCACTTTGAACGTAGAGGTAGCAGGCCAATTGATTTATAACGTTAACAACTCAGCAACTCAAGAAATATACTAACTCTTTTTATCTTGTATAAAGGTCTCCGTTTGAAACTTAGGGTGTAGCGCTTGGCCATTTAAGACGGCAAAGATTTGCTAAGGCTTTTACCTTGTGCAACCCTATTGGGCATAGGGATTTTAGGGCTTTTTGCCTGGGAATACGAAGCTTTGAAGCCATTTTGCCCCCCGTATCAAATATAGAGCAATTCTTGTGTTTGATATTCTTTAAATAATATAGATACAGAGATTTTAGTAACAGGGGGAGAACTCCTATGGAGTTTTCTTTCAAATTAACAAAGATGATATTTTCATTACTGGTAATAGGGTCATAGATGCTCAACCTTCTATGGATGCTCCACACATTGACCTATCATTGATTCCAACATGTAGGTCCCTAGGCTTATAATGTCTCAAATTTTATAAGGCCCTTCCCAATTTGGGCCTAAAGTTCCAACATTCCTTGGTTTCGTGTTAAGTGTTACTCTTTTCAAAACCAAGTCTCAAATGACATATCTTCTTTCCTTGACCATCTTATTGTAATATCTCGCCCTCTTCTGTTGATAAGCAACAAGGTGTATTTGTGAGTTGATCCTTTGTTCTTCTAACATATCAAGCTCGACGTCCATGAGTCTGGGGTTTTCTTGTTCATTGTACCTGATTACTTAACTAGTTAGGGGCAATCATTTCTATCAATAGGACTACTTTAGTGCCATAAGTGAAGGAAAAAAGAGTCTCGCCCATAGTAGTGTTGTTCGTATTTTTGTAAGCCCATAATACCTTAGGCAACTATTCTATCCATCGCCCCTTGAAGTCGCCAAGGTGTTTCTTCAGCATGTGCTTGATAATTTTGTTAACTTCCTTGATCTATCCATTTGTCTGCAGATAAACAATGCCGAGAAGTTCTTATAAATGCTGAGGTCTTCATAGAATTTCCTTGCCTTGGTGTTGTCAAATTGCTTGCCATTGCTAAAGACGAGTAAATGGGGAATACCAAAGTGGCAGAGAATATGAGACCAGATGAAATTTGTGCAATTTGTCTTAGTGATTATGGTGAATTCTTTGACCTTCGCCCATTTCATGTAATAGTTGATGACGACTATCGCGAACTTAAGTCCCCCATGCATAGTAACAAATGGACCAATTATATCGATTCTTCATTTTGCAAATGGCCACGGGCTTAAGATTGATGTTAGGTTTTTAGGGTGAGATCTTGGCACATTGGCATAGCGCTAATACGTGTCACATTTGCTAGCATACTCATAGGCATCTTTTTTCAAGGTAGACTAGTTGTATCCCTATCTTAGTGTTTTGTGGGCTAGCGAATTGTCCTCCTAAATTATTCCCACACAAGCTTTATGTATCTTTGCAAGTACTTTTAGCCCTTTATCCTTAGTAAGGCAACAGAGAAGAAGGGTGGAATTACCTCAACGGTAGAGCATGTTGTTGTGCAGCAAGTAGCATGTCGACCTGTAAGGGGTCCTTTTGGCCTCTAAAGGATGAGGAGGCAGCTCTTTGCTCAGGAGGTATGAGATTATAGGAGTCATTCAATTTTTCCTTTGGTCTACCACCATTGCACCCTTGGCCTCTTCCTATTGATGGTGGGAAGTTCTAGAATTTCTATAGAGATGACTCTTACTAGTTTAGAATCTTTGGACGTGGCCAGGCGAGCTAATGCATCCACATTGCTATTTTTAGTACATGGTATCTACTTGACTTCCTAAGATTGGAACTTAGAAATTTCTTCCTTGACTTTTCGCAAGTATTTGAGCATTGTCCCATTTTTTGCCTTATACTCGTCTAAGATCTGGTGCACAATGAGCTTGGAATCGCTATAAATCCTTAGGGGATCAGCCTTCAAATGGCGAGAAGCCTTAATTCTACGAGAAATGCTTCGTACTCGACCTCATCATTTGAGGCTTTAAATTTGAACCTTACTGTTGCTGTGATTTTGTGGTTTTTAGGGCTTACCAACATAACCCCTTTGCTTGCGCCGTGCTCATTTGAGGAACCATCGACGTATAATTCCCATTTTAGCTTGCTTTTCTCTACTTCTTTTTCAACGAGTTGGAACTCAACTATAAAGTCGACTAGGGCTTGCCCTTTGATTGCCATTCTAGGCTTCTATTTGATGTCATATTGACTTAGCTTGACCGACTATTTTAACAGTTGCCTAGAGGTTTTTGGCTTTGCAGTGCATGTCTCAAAGGATAGTTTGTTAACATTACTACCTTGTGTTGTAGGAAATACCTCTTTAATTCTTTGTTGACATAATAAGGGCCAAGGTGATCTTTTCCATTTCAGGATACCTTGTCTCTATGTCGAGCAATCCCTTGCTTGCATATTAGACTGGCAGTTGGGTCTTTCTTTCTTGTCTAATGAGAACAGAGCTTAGAGCATGAAGTGAGACGACTAGATAAGTCTACAAAGTTTCTCCTAGCAGAGCTTTAGAATACAAAGAGGGCTTTCCTAGGTAGCTTTTTAGGCATCTAAATGTGTCATTACATTCCTTTATCCATTGAAAGGGTTTGCTTCCTTTTAGGACGTCGAAGAATGGCACCACTTATTCGTTGCTCTAGAGATAAAGTTGTTAAGTGTTGCCACATATCCTATAAGCTTTTGTACATTATTGGGCTTCTAGGGGACCTCCATATCCAACAAGGCTTTAATTTTTTCTGAGTTAGCCTCTATTCCTTGCTTGCTAACTATGAACCCCAGAAATCTCCCTGATGCCACACCAAATCCGTATTTCAAAAGGTTAAGCTTCATCTTGTACTTTCTCAAGATCTTGAACGTTTCATCTTGATGTGAAATTTTAAGGCTTGCCTTCATAGATTTGACTAACATTTGTCCACGTACACCTTTGTCATCTTTCTGATATGTTTAAGGAACATTTTATTTACTAAGCGCTAATATGTTGCCCTAGTTCTTTTTAATCTGAAGGGCATGACGAGATAACAATATAACCCCCTATCAAGGATGAAGGAAGTATGCTCTTGACCGCGTGGATACATAGGAATCTAGTTGTAGCCCAAATAAGTATCCATGAAGCTTAATAGCTCATGCCCTGTAGTGGTGTCGACTATCTGATCTATTGGCAGTAGAGGGAAGCTGTCCTTAGGACAAGCCTTGTTCAAGTCATTGAAGTCCATACATGTTCTCCACATCCTGTTAGGCTTTCAAATGAAGACAGAATTTGAGATCTAGTCAAGGTAGTGCAATTCCTTGATAAACCTATTTTTCTCCAGCTTGTCGACCTTTTCTATGAGTTTCTTGTACCTTTTTGGGTCCATAGGTCACCTTTTTTACGTCTTTGGAGGGTAACTGGGGTGGGTGTTCACACAATAGCAGGTGATCTCGGGGTCTATTCCTTCCATATCCTTATGGGTCCATGCGAATATGATGAGATTTTTGCTAAGGAATCTCTTGAATTCATCTACTGCCCTGTTGCTTAGTCTTGACCCAATTTTAAGAATCTTGGAGAGGTCCTTTTCATCTAAGGCCACCTCTACCAGATCCTGTGAGCGTTCTATGTTGGTTGCTTCTTCTCCCAGTCTTGGGTCTGCGGATTTTCCATGCACCATTCTTATCCCCATATTTTCGAGGTTGGCATAAGTATGGATAGTGTCAGAGTAGGTTAGCTTGGACTTATACTAGATTTTTCTCATTTTACCCACCCCTTGGGGAGTTAGAAACTTCATTTGTTTGGTTATAGATAGAGGTTATCTCTTTCTAGGCCCTCAATATTGGCATCTTAATCACTACATTATACTGGTCTCTGTCTTTTATTACCAAGAAGTTTAACATGATTGCTGCCATTCTTGGCTTCTCCCTTGTTGTGACTAATAGTGTAATTGTCCCTTTGGGTATTATGCTATCCCTAGTGAACCTGTACAATGGCCGAGAATTCGATGTTGTTTGGTCCAAAGAAATTCCCATCTTGCTCAGGCAGTCTTTGTAGATATGGAACTACCATTTTCCAATGAGGTCCGACATACAGGATAGTTCCCATTCATGGCCTTGACCACTAAGTCGTCCTTTTAAGGAAAATGGACCTCATGGGCATCCACCTCTAAACAAGTTATTTTTGTTTCTTCAGAACTCACGCTTTAGTAAGCCTACTTGTCAATACATTCCAGCACCTGTTCTTTGAGCTTTCTCTCGCTTCTTGGGCATAGTTCTTTTGAGACCTTTGGGAATCACCACTAGGGTATGGCCCCCCAAAGATGGTACTAATAATCCCCACAGGTATGTTATCTTTATTTGGTCGTTGGTCTTTTTCACATAGTGGTCTATCATCCATTTGGTTGTTTGCACAACTGTTTCCCTATCATTTCTTGTGCTCCTATTGGCCTTGTATTCTTGTAGTCGTCTTTCCCTTATCAGCTTCTCTATCTTGTCCTTTAGGCTAATATACTCACCATTGTAGTGCCTTACATAGCCATAAAACCTATAATACTTAGCTTGATTGAGCTTGTTTGGGCTCGACCTCATTGAGGGAGGATGTTGGAGATAGGGTGGTAATTAATTTGGTTGTAGATATCATCTATCGAGGCAGTGAGGCCGTGGTAGTTGTCAGATCTTTATTGAAGCCAACCTCTATTGCCTTCCTATTTCTATGCTTGGCGTTATTCATGATAACTCGATTCAAAGGGATTGGCAGAGGGTCATAGACTAGAAACCTCGAGCCATCGTGCCTCTAAGGGTTGCTCCTTTTGTTACCTCCATTGCTTGATGTTTGAGTGCTACCATTGTTGCTTCTTATCACCTTTTTTAAGGTCAGACCTTTGACCTCCTCTTGGTTAACGTAGCCTCTAGCCCTCTCTAGGAATTCTCGGTACATTTTAGGCCTTTTGCGGTCAAGAAAATCCCTGAAGGGGATGTCTGTCTGCATACTACTTAAGGCTCCCATAAGCGTAACGTCTTTCGAGATTCCTTCCATCGCAGCCACTTCCTTAGTGAATCTCATGAGCTAAACCTTCAAGGATTCATTTGGCCCTTGAGTAAGGAAGCTCAGCTTCTTTTTAGCTGGTGGTAGGGATCTTACACCCACAAACTAGTGAAGGAATGTCACCTTCAAGCCTTGGAAGCAGGTTATACTTCCTGCCTTCAACGTCTTAAACTATCTTCTTGCGGCTCCCAAGAGGGTCTGGCTAAAGGCCTTACACATAATTTCTTGTAAGACTTCATAGAGTTCCACGTACGATTCATAAATTTGAATATAGTCATCATGATCTGTGTGTCCTTCGTAAGGCGTCAGCTGTAGAGGTTTAAATTTCTCTAGAAGAGGTGGTTCCATAATGGAAGGAGCAGTCGGAATTGTGTACATTATTCTTTGCCACGGTGAAGTCGAGCTTTTCTTCTAGACTTCTAACACGGCTGGCAAGTCACTTAATCTTGCCCGTGGGGAGTCTCAGCACTGCTTGGATTTGTTGGTTTACTTGTTGACCTATCATGTTGGGATCGACCTATAGCTATTTGATGGTTGTCAATAGCTATTTGGTCAATCACATTGGGGTCATTTCCCATTGAGGCAGCTCTCCTCACGTGTAGGTGGTCCATCAAATCTCTTTTCTAGAGTTAGTCCCTTAAGTCGCCTACAGTCCTCGCCAAGGCCATATATGGTCTAACGTCACATCTAAAGGGAAGTAGAGGTAGACCTATGTTTTTGCCTTTGCTAATTTGAATGACATGCTTCTTGAAACCGAGCCTACTCTGCTCTCCTCCTTCATTCTCAACTACCCATAAAGTTAGCCTTTTCCAATTGATCACTCTCAATCTCATTGGTTCCCTAGGAGTTACCTTATTGGCCACAGTTTTGGCCACCAGCTTGGTTTCATTGGTCTTTCTGGTCATCACCTGAATGGTTACTACCTTGATCTTGAAGGCCATCCAGGGTTGCCATAATTTTGTCGAGCAATCCACTTATTTTATCCACCTTTTATTCTAGCAAGGTGGTTCGTGAAGGTTGTCTACCTCTTCTTGATCCTCTAATGCCACCTCTAATTGATTTATCACCTCCTTGGATGGTAAAACTGTTTATGTTAGGTTTGGTACCGTTGGTGCAAGTGGTCACCATGATGATGATGGTTGTTCATCTTCAAAAGATGAGGCCCTCCTTTTAACGCCAATTGTTGATGGTGGAAAATGATCAACTAATAATGCTAAAAAATTACTCACAATTCCCACAGATAAATGAGAAAAAAAGAAAAAGGATGAAAGTAAAGAGTAAACACATGAATTTATAGTGGTTCATTTTTTACTGAGCTACATCCACTGTATTTTTATTATCAAGAGTTGATATACGATGCACTCGTATTTCTAGAAATGAAAGAATAGAGATAGTGTTTTTTGATTTGAGGATAGAAGAGTTCCTTCCTCTCTCTTTTTTTTCTCTTCTCCATATCTCCCTTTATAAGGTGTTGTATTATTATTAAAAATGATTACAAAATTACTAATGGGACAAGAATCTTCATGTTCTATGCCAGCCTTTGCGAGTGGTGTCTCTACACATGAGGAGAGTGTATCGTCCAGTGCTAGTGGTCCTAATTTCAGGTGCACTGTCTCGATTGTTGTCCTACCTATTATTGTATGTTCTTATTAGAATGATGAGCGCAATAATAGGTGGAGTATATGAAGCTCGTTTAACCTCGACCTCATCCTAGTGCGGTGAGGTCAATCAATCATCTCAACTTCCACTCTATTTAAGATTAATAGGCCAAGTTGGCTTTTCATTGATCTCGTCTTCGGGCCTTGTGTTGAAAAATAGTACACAACAGAATTTTCAAAATTTTAAATCAAAGTATTTTATAAAATATAGGTTTAACATGCTAAATACATAAGTTAATGACTGATCTTACTAACATTTTTTGTCTATCAAAAGTAGTAGGAATTTGTGAAGAGAAGAACGTTTCTAAAGAGCCTCAACCAACTCATCTTTTTTGCTATTCTCTATCCATAATTGGAGTGCGAGTGGTCACACGTCAAACAGTTTTTCCTCTCATGATTCTTCTTCCAACCACTTTCAAAAACCTAGAGTTAAGGTTCATGATGTTGAACAAAAGCTCTCAAGAATTTCAGAGTTTTTCTTACTAGAGTACCCAGTCCATGCTTTTTAACTAATCTCAATAACAAAGAAAACTCACCTCCTAGTTATAGTGGTTGAATTTAGGATTAAACCTTATTAGATTAGACCTCAAAATTAGAGTCTGGATCAACTTTTAATGAAGATACTGATTATCACATGTTCGGCAAGCTGCTTTGGGAGATCAACCTACCAAAGTTTACCATCAGCCTATCAACCATACAATAATTTGGGATCCTCAGAATATCTTATTTTCATAAGAGAATCTTAAATAAAACCTCAGTTTCAATTCAAATAACTCAATAGAGAAGTTATCTGATTAAAACAGTCATATACAGATAATCCCATAGTAAATAAAATATTATCCAAATAATTCAAAATGTTTATCTTAAATTCATTCAATCAATAAACTAACATGAATTTTTAAATCTAATATTATCGAATTTTAGCCAATCTAATAATTTAAGATAAGTCACCAATATATAGAAAAAAACACGCCGTATTATTACAAGATTATTGTGAGCTAGATAAAGAGGCCCAATAGACATATATAGTCAAGCTCCTATGATCATAAAATAACATATCCCATATACATATTTTATAATTATCAACTCAAACGCTACTCCATTAAAAGCTTAAAAATGCACTCTCGAATTATATAAAATTACAAAGCTCCAAAAAGCTAACCATCTATGACATACCATAATGTGTCACATCCTCATAGAATATTCATATTCGGCTTAAGGATAAAGTCCATTGTACCTTTATTATTTTATCTTACATTCTATTATCACACTATTGGAATACTTACTATCCATAAATAGTATATTATTTGGTTACACCTATGTATCCAAATGGTTAAGCGCTCCAGTCTTTCAATTCTAGGATAATACATATAAAAGAATATCATTAATTCTATAAAAAAGCTATAAGTTCTATATCTATGAATAACGAGTCTACGTGAATCAAGGGTTATGTCTTCAACGTACCGGTATCTAAAACCACTATTAAATCAGGATGCCATCCTTTGGTACATTAAAAGACATAAGTCAAGGATATGGGACCATTAGTCATTTCAGGAAATAACACCTATGATTGTCTAAAATTAATTGATTTGAACAAACAGAATTATTAACCTAATCAATTCAACTTTTTGTTCCGATCCAACACATTGTTACCTATGACAATGTACCAATGTTTCTCTTCACGGAGTCCCACTTTGATGACCAAGACAAGCATCTCCTATTAGGGATTAGACAACATAACAATCTTAGCATGAATTATGATGACCCACCTTTTCGGGCAGTCACCTAACTTTCTTAAATATCATTTCTTAAATATTTTATCTTACTTACTTAGTAAGAAAAATACTGAAATAAATTTTTTTCCTTAAATTATATGAAACGTTTTGTAAAATATAAATTAAACTTTGAAAACATATCTTAAAACTTTGACTTTCTTAAACTTTGAAAACACTATATCAAATAGTAAAAAAATATTTTCTTAAACTAGTGGAAACATGATGTAGTGGTATCCATACCTAAATCTTCGCATCTGTCCTCCGTAACACCAGCTCTTCAAATAGGTCCTACTGGTCACCCATAGGACTGCCTACAGTACAAAGGAATTTTAATGAGCTTTCGCTCTGTAAATTCAAATGTAATCTCACAAAACCTTAAACATTCTATATAAAACTTTTTTCATAAAAACCTTTCTCTTAAAATGTTTTCATAAAATATTTCTTAAATATTTTTCTTAAAACATCCTTCGTAAACTTTTCCTTATAAACAGAAAATGTTTTCATAAACATTTAACATAAAGTAGTCATCAGCATGCTTTTCATAAATATAACACATAAACATTTCATGACAAACAATACAAGCATAATCAATATGCATGATTTCATTTATGCTCATTTATGATCATTTATTTTTTAGTATAGTAGGATCATTCATTTCATACTTTATCTTTTATCATTGTGCCATAACTTTCCTTATCTTATAAATTATAGAGTCCATACCAACATCATTAATGATGAGATCATAAACATGATGCTTCCTTTGTGGAAGACTTGAGATCATCGAACACTGAGGTCATGGACCTCACATCAAGGAAGTCAAACTTTAACTTTGCTTGTATATCTCACATTAAGGAGGCTGGTACGACACTTTTTTGTTATTTTTTCTTTACCTTCTTATTAAATTTAATGAGCAGATCAAATGCTAACACGTCATATGCAAACACATTTGTAAACCCTAGCTTATACTCTAAAACTTATTGCATAAATGCAACATAAAACTTATAACTAAATTCGTAAAACACTATGCATTAACAAAATGCAAATATACTTTAAACATAATTATTGCAAATACCTTGCAAACTTTTATTTGATCGTTTAAAACTTTATGCAAATCAAATGGAATCATGCTTTAACATAATAGTTGCAAATATATTGCAAATCTTGATTTAAACTTTAAAATCTTTCGCATAACAACTACAAACATACTTTACAAACAATTTGCATAACAATTGCAAATACATTTGCAAACATATATATAAATATTGAAAAATCATTTACTTCATGCTATAGGTGAGGTTTAAAGCTCACCTATATATAGCTCTAACGTTTTTGTTTCGTTCCTTTTCTTTTCATTAGTCAGCTTTTGTGTTCTGATCATTCTAAACCCGACTTATTAATTAACTTTTTTTTTATCAATCTACTTGATTGATAATAAAACTTAAACATTGACCGTTCTTTCCTTTTAACTTAACTTGGTACCCTATCGGTTTACCCTTCTCTTTACTTTGTATCCCATTGCTTTTAACATTGTAACCCACCAGGTTTCTGTACCTTTTACTTAAGTCTGTAACCCATCGGGTTATCACTCTTTCTTTACTTGATTGTATAACCTACCGGGTTACCTTTTTTTTAACTTAACTTAAACATCCCTTAGTTAAATTTCCTTCTCACTAGGCAGTTTCATTACTTAATGTATTACGGAACATTTTCCATCTAAGAGCGTTTTTTTAATTTAGAGTATTCGGCTTCATTCTAACCGTTTTATCAAAAATGATAATTTTACCCTCAATGGGTTTTTTGTCAATTTTGTAACTTGTTAAAATTTTTGCTTAAATTTTCCCCTCATTTCTTACATGTTATGGAAAAATTTCCGCTAAGGAATGTTTTTCGACATCGGGCGTTTCGGGTCTGTTTTAGCCTTTTTCATAAAATAACCTTTTTGCCCTTACATTTTTCTTTCATTCATTTCTTGACTAAACTTTAAATCCTTAAAAAAAAACATAATCCATGTGGTTACTTATTGCCTGTAAAAATGCAGAAGCTTAATGTTCCTTGGTGAAAACCCAGTTTCACACAATTTTATAGTTTTGGCCTGAAATACAAAAATCTTTACATTTTTGCCCTGGAACCAAAAGCAATCACTTTATACCAAAACGTTTAGTTTTTCTCAAGGAATAAAACTTTCCAAAGCACTATGGTCAAATTCAAAACATTCCATAACATTTTCATTTCATGAAATTTTGTACTCAAAATTTTGTAAAATTCATAACTTATCAACCGTATAGAATTTTGAAAAACTGTCTACATTGACAAGCAGTTTCGATGCGTTTTACAACTTTTGTGTTTTAACTTTCCCTAAATTCTAACATTAAAGTAGACTTTTTGGCTGATTTTTAAATCTGTGGAACTTTAGCAAAACTTTGCAATTTAGTCCTTTTAGAATTTTACAAAACTTTATTCACAAAAGTTGTTTCCCTCACTATTTGGCAGATCCTATGCTATATTTGGAACATAAATTAGCCTCTAAGGGCCTCAAAACCCCATTCCTTTGAAATTAGTTAAACTTTAAAAAGTTTAACAATTTTTCACTTTTTACCACAAAACCCTTACTTACTTTCTTTCTTTCCATCATCCTTATCATCAATATAAAACATAAACTATTCATACCATAATGTCCATTTTTATGCCATAGCTCAAAACATTTCATCAAACACTTGGCATACATAAAAAAAAAAAACTTTAGCTTGATTTCAAAAACTAGGATTTTAGAATTCTTACCACGAATTTCTCCAAGCTTTTAATCCTCCACTTGTGTGATTAAACTTGCTTAGATTCTTTTGTCATAAACCATGACAAAATTCTATTAAAAACCCATTCATAACTTTGAAGAAAAATCACTAAAACCTTAGAAAAAGTTTAAAATTTTATCTCCAAAGTTGCAAAACTTTGCACTAAAATACTAAAGCTTGCTTTAAATATGATTTGGAGGCTTGAATTTCATCAAAGTTTGAGGGAGAATTGCCTTAGGAAGGGACGGTTTGCAAAGGAAGAAATGGAAGAAAAATGAAGAATTTTTCTTCACATTTTTCTTTTTATTCTTTGATTTATTTTTGGCAACTTGGTGACTCATCAAGATTAGTCACCATTTTGCATTAATTGGGGGGGGAAAGTTTGCCTAATCTTGGCAACATTTGATTGGCCACATCAAGGGGTATTTTGGTAATTTTCCACCATATTTGATGATTACAAACATTAGTCATCACTTGGTATCATCTTTGTTAAAAAGTTAGGGTAATTTTGGTTAGGGTAATTTTGGCATGGTGGGATTGGTCCACATCAAGGGTGTCCAATGGTGGATTCTATATTTTTATACAGTCTAAATTTATACTGATTATATTTTTCTTAACTGTCGGTATATTCTCTATAGTGCTACAGCATTTCTTATTCATCCATATTCTCGAAACAGTATTATTCTTATACTGCTTTAACTTAAATAGTCTAATTTCTATACTGTTTTACCTTAAACAGTCAAATTTCTACACTGTATTACTTTTATAGTGTCATTTTCATACTACATAATTTCATCAATGTACTTCCTTACACTGCATTATTCTAATACTATATAATTTTTCATATTATTATACAGTATTTTGTCTTAAACTGTATTTTTGTTTTAACATTTGTTGCAACACATTTTACAACAATTGAGCTTTCTAGCTTATTTTCATTTCTTCCCTCTTTATTTAAGACTATAGCATGATTTTTAACCTTAAAAATCCCTTTTTTGACTTTTATAGAATTTATCATAAAAATTAGATTAAATAATAATCCTTGTGAGACATAATTTTGCTTAACACAATCTTTAAATTATTGCACTTCTAATGTACTAGAAATGCTCAGGTGTCACATGAATAAGGCGCCTAATGTTATTCCCTTGATTATGGATCTTATGATTTAGACCATCACATTTAAGATTCATATCTTCTGCATAATCTGTCCATTACATACATGATTCTTAAACATTTAGACTGATAATTTCAGACTTTTGTTTGCTTATTATACTTTCAACAGAAATGAATATAAAGAGGACAACATTTAATACATGAATAATAAATAAACTATTTATTGATAAAATGTTTTCAAAAACTTATTACAACATTTTATTTTTTAAGGCATTATGTCTAATACCTTGGGCTGTCGAGATCTCCTACGACAACTTTTGTTCACAACAAAAGTACCCAAAAAAAAAAAAAAAGCAAAGCCCAAACCAAGAGATGGGGGATGAAGAAGGAGGGGATATGAAAAAAAAAAAAGAAACACCTTTTTTACTTTTCTTAGCCAACTTTGTAAAGAGAGTGAAAGAGGAGATGACGGGTGTAGGTGGAAAAAGAGAAGATCAATAGCAAGGATCCTGACGAAAATAACTTTAATTTTTATTAAATAATAATGGGTCCTATTAGAGTAAAAAATTTATGTCTAAACTATCACGTTATTATTTTTGTACGCAAACAGTTACGTGATCATTGGTCCAGTTCATGCCATACTATTATTTCTTCCAATTTGCCCTCGAAAGGATCTCACAGTAACATATTTTACCGTCACTTCTTCAATGCAACGACCTATATATCCAGTGAGCATCATTTATTAGCACACTGAAGGATCGTTTGATCTGTGGGTTTAACCACAATTTGAATTATTTTACTATCGTATTTTCTTAAAAAAATTTAAATTTTTATTTAAATTCTCTCTTTAAATCTATAAACCATACGGACATTAGGGTACACCTGGCAACTTAGACACAACAAAGAGGTTGCTTAATTTTTGAAAAGTGTGCCACGTGTTCGGGGTATATATGTCTTTTTAACTCTTCAGTTGTGCCCCCCTTGGGTGGGGAGTTACCAACGATTCAAACTTCTAAGCATTTTTGTCAGCATGTTGGACGGGCGGATTGGAGAAGGCAGACGAACGAAGGCACCTCCCATTTGTCAGCATTATTTTGTGAGAGCAAATAACCAAATCACCCTTCCTTGTTCACCTCTGTGGGGCTTGTACACGTGGGCAACACTGTCTTTTCACTTAGGGTTGCGGTTCAGCCTTCCAAGACTTTCTAACAGAGGGCCGTTAAAAGAACTCATTTTCGTTACCATAGAAAAAGTGCAAATGAAACCCAAAACTCTACTCTTTGTTCTTCCTTTCTTCTTCTTCATTATTTTATGATATTATAGATAAGATAACAAAACAAGGCCATATCTTTGTTGATTCCCATATGCTTAGTTCATAGTCATAGATACCTCTTGCATTCATTGTCCACTCCACAACTTGAGAAGATAAATATATTTCTGAAAAACAAAAATAAAAAAGGTATGGGCAAGGTTTTTTCTTTCATTTAAATTGTTTCAGAGTCTGTTTTGCTTTCTATGTGAATTTTCCAGTTCTTTTTTTTTATTTTTTTTGAATTGGGCTTTTCATGAATTTTCGTTAGCGTTTCTTTGTTTTTTAACGAGCTCTTGTTTTGTTTTGTTTTCCGGTGTAATTTGTTCTCATTATAACTTTCATAATCTGCTTATTCATGGAATTTCTGTCAACTGACAATTCGTTTACACTTTCCTCACGAACATAAGTTTGTTCTGTTGATTATTAAACTATTTTTTACTATCAAGTTGTGAACTTTATGGTCAAGTGATATGTGTTGATGGTTTATCTAATGATTGACGGGGAACATAGAAATGGAACATAATTGGGTTGCCATATATGGTGAGTATTTACACAACTCTTTTTTGGATTTTTTTTTTTTTTTTGTTTTTTTTTTTTTTTTGTGGGTTAAAAGTATAGATCTTTTTCTGCCAAACTAGGTTTCTTTCTGGCATTGCCAATGGATTTTATATAGGTGCATGACCATCTAAAGAAGCAGATGTTTCTCGAAGTCCTACTTAGTTTTTATTTCATATTCTCTAGTGGGTATTGTTTAGGCATCCATTGAGGCTTTTCATGAGACGTTTCCACATCAACTAAGAAAGAAAACAACATATGTGATACTCTGCTTTTTTGTACAAGGTTCATTAGTTCTAAGCCTGGCATTCATGAGTAAACTTGGCTTGTGATTAAACTCAACCAAAATTTGAATTTGAAAGTTTTGGAGTTACTTTATTTCTGTATGAGCATTAGAAGTTGCACTTATGGAGCTTAGAGTTATTAAACTATTTATGAAGAAGAATACCAGGCCACATATTTCTCTCTCTTTTTGGTTATGGGTATTTTTGAATTTCTTAGATTAGAGAATGAGAAAATGTATTTTCATTTATTTTCTAGCAAAAATGGGACCAATTAAAAGAACCTTAGAGAAGTCAATGACCAGTTTTTGTATTTATTGTATGGTTTCTAGGCATATTGGTTATCTGTCGTTTATGTTTGATTCTCATAAGATTTAACTCCTCTTTGCAGTTTGATAATACTCCTTTATGGGTAATAGTTCTGAGGATGATGAGTCATTCACCAAGCCTCTGGGAAGATGGTCGGTCTTCTATTATGGCGTGGGGCACATGCTCAACGACATTACGGCTTCTTGTTGGTTTACATATCTATTGATTTTCTTGACGGATATTGGACTTTCCCCACGGTATATAGTCGACATTGTTAAAAAATTATTTCACCACCAATTTCCATTCAATATCTACTTAGACTGGCATTGGTGCTTTTTTTCTTTTTCAATTTATTTTTCCGAAATCTTATGTGTTCAAGTACGCGTGCAAGAATGTGTGTGCGTCCGTTGTGTTAGTTCCTGTTTTCGTTGAATGCCTTGATGATTGATATTAGAAAAAAAGAAGAGAGGGATGCATATATTCATCTTAGGTTTTCTTAGTGATAGGAGGAGTGTAACTGTGAAATTAAGTTGCGTGTGCTGGGACAAACTAAGGCATGCAATTCTTTATTTGTAATGGATGTCCCTTATGCCATCTGAAACCATGTAATTGCAATTCAAATCTGGTAGTTAGTGTTTATCTCCATCCCAGATTGTAGGATATTTAAATTAAGGAACATGTGTATGAAAATTTATGTTATTGATTTATTTATTAATCTTTCTCTGTGATCTTCATCAGGTATTTCTAATATAATGTCCTTTTCCTTATGCAGTCCGAATTTCATGATTTTATTTTGTTTTTGAAAAAAAAAAAAACCACGAATACTTAATTGTAACTCTTTTTTACTCCATAGGGATGCTGCTATTGTTATGCTTTCCGGTCAAATAGCTGATGGATTTGCAACCATATTTACTGGTGAACTGGTAAGTTGGTAGCGTGAAACCAACCGTGCCATAACATGAAACAAACAACTAAATTCTTTTTTTTTCTTGTTTTCTTTTTTTATTTGCCCGAGGGGTGAGGGGTGGGGGGATTGCTTTCCAGAATTATTATTATTGTTGTTATTATATCTTTATTTATTTGTTTTTTTGCATTGCTTTTGAGTTGGTTCCCTTTGTTTTCTTTTCTAATATATATCAATCATTATGTCCTTATTTTTGGTGGAAACAAAGATAACAATTTGGTTTCTTGTTGAAGACTATGTACCATTCATAAAGCTTAAATTGCAGAATTCGTCAACTATTTAGTCTTGTAGCTTTTGGCGTTGTGTACCCCTCTATAGGTAATCAAACTCGCAAATTCAGCTGTATACGAACTTAGTTAAGTCTTAATTAAACAGAAATGGATGGGAGTTGAGTGGCTAATAAAAGCCTTAGGTGACAGTAACTAATTGTGTCCTGTAGTTGCTATGAATCTATCCTGAAGCTAGGAAATTCTCTTTGATTCATGCTAGAATTCAGTACTGTCATGCAAGTTTCGTTATGATCAGGTCCTTTTATGCAGTTATGGTGGCATTCAAAATTGTTAAAATAGTTATGGCTTTAAGAGTTTTTGAATTGAAGTGTTCTTATATCCTTAAAAGTTTTTGAATTGAAACTTTTGTTTGGTTGGAATGATATTTTCTCTTCTATTGCTTATCTTGATAGATAGACAGGTTTGGCCATTTCAAAATATGGCACGCTGCGGGATCCGTTTTGGTTGCTATTTCTTTTTCTTCAGTCTTTGGTGATTGCTTTCCTTGCAAACTTTTCGGTAGCTCTTCTTCAACAATGGAAACTGTTAGTTACAGCACATTTGCGGCAATCTTTAATGTCGGTTGGGCTGCTACCCAAGTTTCGCACATGTGAGCACTTCCCATATCTCAAAGTACATACTAAAATGAGAATTTGCACCTTCCAGTTTCATTCTTTGTGAGATAGGAAGCTTTTATTCCTCAATAAATAATCAATGTGGATGAGATTGTTGAACTACCGAGGATTTTGAAAAGCATAATGTCTGTATTATTATTGTTGTTGTGCCTTAGGATTAGAAAGAGCAAAGAACCCTTTTTCATATGTTTGTCTCTTGAAATTTTGAAAAGGTCTATGGTCAATTGTATCACGCTGAATTCGACAAGCAGAGTGGTGTTGGCTAGTTGTCGCAATGCTTTTACAATGGTCAGCTTCCCTGAATATTGAATTGCATAAAATATTTAGTCATTTTTATACAGATTTATTGACAAGTCAATTGATTTATCTGTGAATTCAAATTCATAGGTCGCCAATCTCAGCCTTTATGCGGTTGCTTTAGTAGTCTTCAGCGTGACTGCAGCGAAAACACACAATAATATTGAAAATCAGGTACGGTAAGCTGTTGCAAAAATATCTTTTGAGAGCTTCTCTTCTGATCATGACTGTAACACCGCCGTAATATACGTGCAGTACCGCTGGATTGCGTATGTGTCGATTTTTATCGGATGCTGCTTTGTGGGTGTATTTCATCTTGGCACCCGAGAGCCAAGGTGCGCCTACCGTTTATGTTTTTCTAGTTTTCATGGAAATGTTTGAATTGTGGTTGTAGGCATAGCCTACTAGTAAATTCACACTTGACTCTACCTTGAGGTGTAGAGTTCAAAGCCCTAACCTCAAGTTAAATAAAAAAGAAAGAAATATTTGAACCAAATATATATATATATATATATTTTATTGTATAGTTCTTTCTATATATTGCTAGAAGGAGAAAGAATAAAAGATATTCTACAGTTTCTAATTTTTTAAGTTGTTTACTTTCTTTTAATACTTTCTTTATTGTTTTGGCACCATTAAAAAAAGTTGATAGTTGTCTTCTTCCAATTGATGAAACTACATATAAAAAGTTGTATTTTACCAGTTGAAAATTAAAATTCATTCACAGCATCATTCGGGACAAAAAATTTGGTAGATAACTTCAAGATCCCTAGCATTACCTTTCAATAAGAATACTTTTCATTTTTTTCTTATTTCTTTTATACAAGATTAAGAGGAAGAAACTGCAGCTAGTAACTAGTTGATTAAAACAATCGTTTTGATGTTGCAAACAGATTAAAGGTAGGTGTGCACGGAAACCGTCATGCAAGAATTCCGTGGTCCTATTGGTTCAAGAGGGCTTTATATTATCAAGTTGCTCTCGTATATGTGCTAACCCGACTAGTAGTCAATGTTTCACAGGTAAACATGCTTTCCCATTGCTGGATTGGTGGTGCTCACTTCCTTTGTAAAAACAACGGAACATACTTTCCACTTTCCATAACATGTAATACCCTTTACCAATCTAGTGTTTGCTACTAGAACGCATGGGCTCTGCATGTGCAGGGCATTGGCTGCAGCTCTTTGGATGCATCCAAATAGCGTACATGCTTTCAAAATGAAAAATATAGTGGATTAATAGAAGAAAGAAAAGCCCGTTACAAGACAAAATAACTTAATTAGACATTTGAATGGTGAGTTGTGAGAGAGTGTATAGAAACGCACTCCCTATCTTATACTTTGTATAGATATATCTTCTGCAGATGTTTTCTTGGTTCAAAATAGAGCTCTTCTACTTAGATTGGAAAATTATTCTTCAACTCTGGCCGTCCTTCTCAAGAAATCTAGTGCATCTTGACGTTTAGTTTTTAGCCTTACATCTATCATTCTTTTTTTCTCAGGCATATCTAGCATTTTATGTTATTAATGATCTACGGATGGCTCAATCAGCCAAAGCTTTGGTATGTGCACAATGTGTCAAATCTCTACTAACCTTTGAGATTTGTTTATTTTGCAAAATTAATACAAAGGTTGATTTTCGTGTTTTAATCATTGGGAGCAGGTTCCTGCAATCATCTACATTAGTAGCTTTATCATATCTGTCACACTACAGGTCCTTCTTCTAAACTCTTTTTTACCCTCCCTTTCTTTTTACTGATTTCTACAATGTCAGTTGTGTTTATTTCTAACAGCTAAGTCTTTGTCTTATAGGAGGTTTCGTGGACCGGTCATCATCTGAAGGCCTATTTTTCTGCTGGAGGGATTGTGTGGGTTTTCTGTGGTGCAGTGATTGTCATTTTGCCTAAAAGTATGAGCGGTTTCATGTACATTCTCTCAGTATTTATTGGCATAGCAAATGCTTTAATGATGGTATGCTGCAAATTCTCTCGTCTTTTATTATTATTATTATTTTTTTTTTTTTTCCTGTGTCACAAGCTGTATATTAAGTTTTTAGTCAAGAAAACAAGTGCGTCAAAGTTTGATAAAGTGGAATGTATGGTATGAAAAATATGGTGATCGCTGGTTCGTCCCCATTAAAGTTCTGAAAAGTTTTGGATCCAACAACTTCATTGTGTTACAGGTAACAGGAGTAAGCATGCAAAGTATTCTTATCAATACCGATCTTAATGGCTGTGCGTTTGTTTGTGGGTCATTGAGCTTCTTGGACAAGATCTCTTGTGGGATGGCTTTGTTTGTCCTTCAGTCGTATCAAAGTAAGTTAAACTTTAAGTTTTCGCACATATTTGATATAATAACTTGTGAAAAAGGAAGAGAGATGGGCATTAGTCATTTTGCAGTTCTTTGCATTTGTATCTAGCCTTGAGAATTGTTGTACTTATGTCCATCTTAGAGGTGTATTTAAGCGTCTTAAATCTGTCTTATATCTGCGTAAATGCTTAATCAGTTTGAATTTTGTGATTGTTCTGTCTGAAGATTTCCATTTGTCTTAAGAGGCTAGTTTTTAGATGTTTCTATACCTATTTAAAATGGGCCCTTGGTGATTTGAAGTTGGAACAAAATGGCAAAATACTTTAGATTCCACCTGGCTGGTTTAGGCTAATTGGTTCTGGAAGTCGATTATGTAGAATGCAAGTTTTGTCAAATGAAAAAAATATTTTATATATATATATATATATATATATATAAATGTGAAAATAGTGTCTCTGAGTTTATTTCCACTTCTCCGAAATGCTCAAGCTTCATATGTTGAGTTTGATATTTGGTGATATCAAGTTAGTTTGCCACTTTCCCTAAAGCTTAAGCTATTAAGAGGTGGGCCACCGTTAGCTTTATATTTTAAAAGGGTCGGTAGCCATTTTTTAAGATTTTATTTCTTCCAGCGTTCTTATTTGGTATGCTAATGATGGTTCAATTTTTATGTGATGACACTTGACAGATATCCAAACAGATGCTTCTTCATCCATGCAGGCAACCAATTCAAATCCTTACCACATTTCTATTACAAGATTTGGTTTGGGTGTGGCCCCAGCACTTTGTTCCCTTTTGGCAGTGGCAGTAACATACACCATGAAACTCAACCATTCTTTCTCAAAACCACTAGTGGAGCCACTTTTGGAATAGTGTCCCGTGAATAACAAACTTTGATTCAAGCAACCTGTTATTTGATCTTGTAAGGAATTAACGGAGACAGACAGGATGGCAACTTCGATCAAGCAAGCGGGTCGACGCTGAAGCATGTTCAACTAGAATTGGTTTAACAGACGACAAAGGCTCAACACTTTTCTTTCTTCCACTCTTCTTTGTTCAGTAATTTTATCACGTCTACAGAAAAGAGAACCCTCTGTGTCCCTTTTCTGTTATTAATGCTCTACAGTGTGTATATTTGGAGAGGGGGTTTGATTATTTGTTACCTGAACAGGTTGTTCTTCAAAAATTCCGAACTGGGTGACTTTCATCTTATTTCATTGATAGGTCAATTGCTAAACATCTCATCCAACTAGTAGTCTGTTATCTCTCAAAAAATAATAATAGTAAAAGGTATGTTTATTATTCTTATTCTTATTATTAAATTTGTTGACCTAGAATTCTTTAGTAGATTACTAACAAATGCCCTACTGCTAATGTGCTGCTTTATGACATGAAATGGGATTTTTGTCATGTTTTGTTAAATTTGCATACTTCAAAAAAAAAAAAAAAGACATGAAGTTGATTTGATCCAACACCTAAAAGATAAAAGCCGTATCAATAAAGATATTCTATCATAAAATGATTCAATTTATTGATATAAAATTGAAAATTTGCAAGACTTTTATTATATATATGCACACATGCACAATATATCCGCATGGTACGCATATATTGGGCTTGAAAGTTGAAAAGAAATATAAGTTCAATAGCTTTTTCTATTTTGAATTGCTGCTATTCTTTGTGCACAAAATTCTTCATAAAATTAGTGAATAGAATATGCGTCACTGCAAATCTTTATGGTTTTCCACGAACAACCATTGTATTGTAATATAGTGATCAGTGTCTATTATTCACTCAATGGTATTTGGAAAATGACTGGCCAAAATATACAAAAAATCTACAATATTAACTTGGGAATTGGCTTTTTCTTCGAGTCCCTTAAAGAAGGATCTGTCTTTTTCTGCATCAAATGGCCTAAAACCTTGGCGTAGCGACTCACCATTTTCTTGAGCTTCAGTCCTTGTAAACCCTCTTTCTGTTGCACCACAACTAGCTGAAGCTGCTTTTCTCCTTCCGTAAAGTGTTGACTGAGTGAGCTCCTTCCTTTACCACCTTCGTCGCCACCAGAAACCGCCATCGTTTTCCCGTACCCGTCAATGAGCTCCTTCAAGCTCTTCCTATTGTTGTCTTTGCCTTCACTGTCAGCATCTCTCGGGGGACAATCCCTTGAAGGGTTCTCGTTCTCGTCTCTAACTTTTGGTGGCCTTCTGGTCCTCCTTGACATGCTGATGTCGTAATGTCGTTTGTCACTTCCCATTGCTGCAAAAAATTCAAGAACCTGCTCAGAACATAGGGTTGAGAGTGATAAGAAACTTTAAAGATATATGCATGGTGTGATTTGTTGAGGGAAAAATGTTGGGTTATGAACCTAAGAGAGATTGCTTAGCGAGCAAATGAAAAGGGGTTGTTAAAGAAGCATCTCATAAAGGTGGAACGTCTGCTTTCTGATTGTGCATTTCAACTTAGATCATCATCAAGATCCCCCCTCCTAGAAGCATGAAAGATGTCTCGTTTAAGCAGGAAAAGGGTAACATAAGAAGCTTTTATTGGTAAATACTGAAAAAGTAACCGACAGGTTTCTGTTTTTATTCGTCAGATCCCTAAATAAAATAAGTTTTGTAAGATGTAACGGTGAAAAAGAGAACCTTACTAATGGGAATACCCATAGGAGAAAGACTGAAAGGAATAAGCGAGTTTATTTGAGATTTTACCAACTACAATGCTTCATTATGCTTAATGCCGTCTGATTGGTTAGCAGTGGTGGTTCACTTGTCCGGTTGTAACCATAGGTCAAAGCCCTGCATTCATCAACGCTGTGTTGTTTTGGCGCTACTGGTTTAAAACAAGTAGTTTATTGTCTTGTGACAATAGTGACCACGTATACGGCAATATGGACTTGTGCATGTGTTGCAAAAAGTGAAATGACAACCAATTAAAATTGACATATTGCTATGGTAAGCGAAACAGAAAAGAGAAGCGAGAGGAGAAAGAGAGTCGTCGGAATCCCGACATTATTTTTGGGCATGTCGTTGGACTCCCCCGTATGTTTTTGCCAACAAGGTTACAACGATGAGGTTAAGATGGTGATCTGTTGTGTCTGTTGCTATGATGTCTCTCCTCAATGGGGTGGTACATTCGACGGTGCATGTAAGGTTAGTTTGGTGGCCGGTTCGCGTTACTTCTCCCCCTTCTTTGATGCCTAGCTTTTCATGTTCTTTCGAGCATTAATTATCCTCTCTTTTCAAGAAGATTTTTCATTCTTGTTTGTGGTTGCTTCATTTATTTTTTCTTTTGAGTTTGTAACAATGGTGGTTTTTACCACGATTAGTTTGTGATTAGCTCGTTTCTTTAGTTTTTCGTTGAATTTTTTGTTTGTTTGTTTTCTTACGAGCCTTTTTTTTTTTTTTTTTTTTTTGTGATTAGTTTTTTGTTTTTTTTATATATATTTTCATCTACTATAAAGGATACATAAAAGATCTACATGTGTGACTTCCTTTTATGGAACTTGATATACACCCTCTTTTTGAGCATTTCATTGAGTTTATAAGCAAAATTATCTGCTTTTAGATGTCATGTTTTTTGGAACGGTACAGGTGTAGATTAGAAATTCTAAAGTCTTTGAACTCTTTTTACTCTTTAGAATTAGTCCTTGTAATTAATTTTATCATATAAATAGTCCGTGAACTCATAAAGTGTCTCAAAAGTGGTAACTTTATTAAATTTTGGATTAAAAAAGTGAACTTTTTCTCATAAATAGGCTCTGTTTAGTCCCTAAAAACATATGCTAAAATTAGTTATATTGTAAAATAAATATATAAAAAAACATTAAATATGCAAAATTGTACCAAATTTGTAGTCTTTAGACTAAAAAAATGTCAAATTCATTTTTTTGCTACACATATTTAACCTTTTTATCTACTTATTCAAGTATTTAACTTCCATAGTTTTTTGAAATGAGCATACTTTACCACCATAATAATTAATATCCCAAATTATTTTTTTATCACATCCATTAGATTTATAATTTATAAATACATTTTGTATTATACCTATTTTAGCCAATTTATATTCCTGCTTATCTATCAATTTTGTTTTGTTTTATCTTTTGTTTTAATTTTCTTAAAAATATAAAATTTGTATGAAAAGTCAAAATTACCAACAAATTGATTTTTTTTTTTAAATTAAACAAAACAAAACTTTGATACCCCACACATTCAAAATTCAACTAAGACAACACTCTTATGCACGTTGACGACTCATTTTGAAAATTTTTAACACCAAAATAAGGAATAAAACTTCCCAAATATACTGAAACATATGTCACGATTATTTTCAAACATTGTTTTATGCTGTAATAAGAAATGAAAAACGATGTTTTTGGCTTAGGGTTATTCATATATTTAATAGGTGTAAGTAGAATCATTTTTTTCCATTTGGTTTGGGGATTGCACATATGATACAATTTCATATATTTAATGTATTCTACATATTTATTTAACAATATAACTAATTTTAGCACATGTTGTATTAGTCTAAAGTTAAATATAGTACAAGTTTTAGCATAATGACTATTTATAAGAGAAAAAATAGTTTCATGGACTATTTATGAGATAAAATTTAACAGAGGGAACATTCATGACCTTTTTTGAGTTTAGAGACTGTTTACGAGACAAAATTGATTATATGGACTAATTCTAAAGAGAGAAGAGAGTTTAAAGCTATCCATGAATTTAATCTTAAATAAATTATATTCCTTTAGAAAAAAGAGACAAAGTAATTGTTTTTTTTGCACTGTAAATGTCAGCGTACTTTAATTATAACATGCTTCATTGGGCTCATTGCCACTTAAATGGGTGGAGATGATCTAGTACTTGTCCGTTTGCAAGTATTTACCAAAGCCTCATGTTTCTTTGACGCTAAAAATGCTAAGGGCTCCTCGCTGGGCCTCCAAGAAAAAGGTTGGCCCCGCGGCCCCGCTTCAATGTGGGGCTCACTGTATGGTCTGTTTGATAAATAGATTTGAATTATGTTGAATTGAATTATATTGATTTGGGTTTCTATCTCAATTAACATTTGGATATGTATTTAAAGTGTTAATCTAAATAAAGAATAAAATTAGAATTTGTGTTTAAATAAATAGTCGATTTTTTTTTTTAATTTATTAATAAATCAAACAAAACCTTGACGTTTATGATCCTAAAAAATATACAATACGGATTTTGATTTTTTCCTCTTTTCATTAGGAACGCAATCAAAGAATAATCGTCTCAATCAGAGATCAAATGAAGAAGTTATGATTTTTTTCTCAAATTATGAGAGAGAATTTCAGTTTTTACTGTAGTAAACATATCAAAGTCTAAAAAGTTCAAGGGAGTAGAACTCTGAAAACTTAGATTCAAAGGAGACATTTGATTTATTTTTGGGAGAAATAAATATGTATCTAAAGGATTCTAAATTTGAATATAAAGAGTTGGCTGAATATGCGAAACAAACGGCCTCTTGAATTTATTACTCTCTTTATTAAGAATGTAACAAAAAAAGATTATCTTAATGAGATATTAAATGAAGAAGTTATGATTTTTTTGCTTGTACTGTAGCAAACATATTCGAGTCCAAACAAGAGAGGTAGAACCTTGAAAACTTTGATTCAAATGATTCATTTGATTTGAATTTAAAAAGTTTGTTGAATATATAAAACAAACGGCTTTATATCTCCTCGGGTGTGCGGGATGTGAGGACGCAATAGGCCCCTTAGCCATGCTCGTCTAGTGCCATATTATGTTGTGACAATAAGGGTCCGTTTGAAAATAGGTTTGAATTATGTTTATTTAGATTATTTTAATTTGAGTTATATAATTTGAATTGGTGATTTCAATTACTAGTCGGATTCAAATTTGGATGTATATTTTAAGTGTTAATCTGAATAGTGAATAAAATTAAAATATATGTTTGAATAGATAGGTGGAAAAATTTTTTAATTTATTAACAAATATAACAAATTCTTAATGTTTATGATTCTAAAATATGCAATATGAATATTAATTTATTCCTCTCTTCATCAGGAATGCAATGAAAGAAGAATCGTTTCAATTGGATATCAACGGAAGAAATTATGACTTTTTTTTCTTATAGAAAAAAGAATTTTAGCTTTTACAGTTGCAAACATATGACTTTAAAGAGTTTAAGAAGGATTAAAACTTTAAAAATTTGGATTTAAATGATTTATTTGATTTGAATTTTGGAGGAAACAAACGCGTATCTAAAGTATTCTAAAGATTTAAATTCAAAGAGTTGGTCGAATATGAAACATGTGACCCTTAAATAATTTATTCCTTGTGGCAATCAATACACATTTTTATAACTAAAAAATTGTGAAATTGACAAATTGACAAATTAACGTTACCTTTAACTCTTTTGGGTTACTTAACAATAAGCATTTTTCTTCCTCATTTAATTTGTCAATTTTACCTTCTCTGCAAGAGATTTTCTTCTTCATTTTCGTAAGGTGGTTGCCTTTCATGCTTTCAATTTAGGTGTGCAGTAATTAGTCAATCACTGTTCTTTCCCTAAGTAGATCCTTCTTAAAGTTTTAGAAGTTAATTACTATCTTTCGTGTTACGATATGATGTGTATGAACCATAATAACTTTGAGTTGTGAATGAAGACCCACCCACATAGATAATTTGATCATAATTTCTAATTTTTTCTTTTTTCTTCCAGTTGCAACATTTATGTAAGTTGATATGTAACTCTCTTCCTTTCGAATAATAATAATAATAATAATTTGGCTCGCTTACGCAAAAGGAAAAGAAACCAAAAAGAAAAAAAAAAAAAAAGTTATTCTCTTGCGTCACTTCTATGAAGATTCGTGGAAACGAATTCACAAACAGACAACAAAATATTATCTTAAATTCTCAGTTAACAATCTTGAGATCAATTTGTTAAACATTAATCATATTGAAAATAGTTTATTTTGGGTGCACAATCAAGGTGAAAGGTTGGACATTGATTAGCAGCAAGGATTTGTTTGGTGTGGTAGTTTGGAATGATATGATTTAGAACTTATAGGGTGTTTGGAACAATAGTTAAAACCATTAGTTTGAACTGTAAATAGTGTAAACTCTCATATACTGTAGTAAAAAGCTACAGTGTAAGGCTTTTATATGCTACATTTTTCAAACCTAAACTGATAGTTTAAGCCACTCTCCCAAACACCCTATTAATAGTTTGAATTGTAGGTCTTAAACTTTGTAGTTTAAACATTGGTTTTAAATTGGTGTTTGAAATGTAAAGGTTTAAAACGAAAATAAACATCACATCAAGTTTAAAAATGAGAACTGATGTTTACAAAATATGGTTGATAAAAGAAAAACGAGAATAAAAATGGTTTTTACTGTAGAAAATGGTTCAAATCGTGTAAACTTAAGGGGAGGGAAAGAATAGATTTTGATGATTTGACTGGTTTAAAACTGTCTTATGGTTTATAGTGGCCTTATTATTATTTTATTAGACGTTAGTTTAAACAGCCTCTATATTTTAAACCACTCAAAATCCATGCATCAAACTCCACGTTACATATTTTTGGATTCATTCTCCATGTAGAAAGTAAAGACAAATTTAAGTTTTCTAGCTTATTCTAAATGAAATTAATTAAGCCATATATAATCAATCATCTTGCACTATGGATAGGTTTTTATTTTTATTTTGTTTTTCTTTTTTTTAGTCAAGTGCATGATTTATAGTTAGTTGATTTATCATAAACATTTCTTTATTCTCTATGTTGGTGGCATGCTATATATGTCAATCGGGTGTTTGAATGTTAATTAGAACAATTGGTTTTACCAACAAACAGTAAAAAGCTCTTGTATGCTATAGTAAAAAACAAAAAATTGCTATAGTGTAAAGTTTTCACATACTATAATACGTTTAACCAAAATTGGTTCCAACCATAGTTCCCAAACACCTTATATGTTCTTTAAAAATAATGTCACAATTTGAACTTGTTTTAATTTTATGTTTTGTAGAAATGACCCAATACCCATTTTTCTAGAAAGTAATCGTGTTTCCTTCCTCCTATTTTATACTAGAAATTAACTGTTGACGGTGAAAATTCGTCACCAATGTATCTCACAAAACACTTACAATATACGTAGAGAATATGAAAAATGAAAGTAAATGAATGCTAGAAAATAAGAAAACAAGCAGTTATAGTAGTTTACTCTACAGAGCTACATCCACTCTGAGAGAATTTCACTATAGTATCGATATTCTAAACATCTTCTTGTTAGACATGTATACTCGAAAAAATAAAAATGTAATATATTTTTGGAGATATTTTTATCAATAAAGAATTTATTTATTATTCATATACTAAATTGTTGTCCTCTTTAGGTTATATTTGTTGAATGTATGATAAGTAAACAAAAGTCCGACACTGACGATCTAAACCTTTAGAATCAGGCATATGATGGACAAATTATGCGGAAGACATGATTCTAAAGGTGAGGGTTTAAATCATAAGATCCGTAATTGAGAAAATAAAGTTGGACACTTTATTCATACAAAAATTGTTATGTTGTCTATATCTCTAATGAGAGATGGTTTGTTTTGGCTATCGGAGGTGGACTCCATAAATAGAAACATTGGTGAATTGTCATAGGTGATGATATATTGGATTGGGACATAAAGTGTAATTGATTTGGATTAATAATTCTATCTCGACAAATCAATTCACTTTAGACAATCATATATGTTGTATTTTAATCCTAAGATGAATGGTGAGCCCATTGTCTTTACTTATGATTTTTGATGTACTAAAGGGTGACATCCTCATTTTTATATTGGTACGCATGCTGGTATGTTGGAAACATGACTCTTGATAGCGTAGACTTGTCATTCATAAATACAAAATCCATAGCTCTTCTTTAAGAGTGGATGATATCTTCTTATATTGGTTATCCTGTAATTGAAAGACTGGAGCATTTAACCATTAGAATACATAGGTGCAACTGAATGATACACTATCTTGGATGGTAAGTTTTTGGACTGTGAGATAATGGAACGTAAGAGAAAAATAATAAAAAAGGTGAGACAAAATTTATTTTTAAGCCAATTATGAATATCTTATGAGGATACGATACATTATGGTATTCATGGATATTTAGTTATTCGGGCTATATAATTTTATACAGTTCGAGAGTGTAGCTTTAAGCATTTAGTGGGGTAGTGTTAGAGTTGATAATTATGAAACATATATATGTGATACTGGGTTTTATAATTATCAGGAGCTTGAACTATATAGGTCCATCAGGTTCCCTTTGCTAGCTCATAATAAATCTTGTGATGATACGGCATGCTTTTCCAATAAATTGATGACTTAATTTAAATTATTAGATTGGCTGAAATTTGATAGGATCAGATAATTCATGTCTGTTTATCTGTTGAATTAATTTAGTGTAAATTAATTCAAGATAAACTTGTTGAATTATCTGGAATATTTATTTTCCTAGAGATTATCTAGATATGGTTGTTTTAATCAGACAATTTCTCTATTAGGTTATTTGACTTAAAGCTAAGGCTTTATCCAAAGAATCTCGGGTGGGAAATAAAAGATTCTCAAGGATCATTTATCGTAAGTTCGGTTGGCTGATCAGTTAGTTTGGCTTGTTGATGGAGCAAGTTTGGTAAGCTGATCTGGTAGTTCGGCCTGCCGATCTAACGATAATTTGATCACGTGTTTCAGACACGATTTTATTAGATATTGATCCACATTCTAATTTTTGAGGCCTTATTTGATAATAACCAACCTAAGGGACGACCTCTATAAATAGGGAGCGAGTTCTCACAGTTATTCAAATTTGTTGAGAAATTAAGAGTAAGCACTATAGTTTGTGAGTCTCTAAAACTCCCTTGAGAGCTATTGTTTACAAATCATGAACATTAGTTTTGGGTTTACTCTATTAGTTGGAAGAAGAGTCACTTGGGAAGGGCTACACAAGGTGTGCCTATACACATACTGATAGTGGATAAAGAATAGCAAAGAAGACCAGTTGGTTGAGGCTTTTCTAGAACGCCTTTCTCTTCACATATTGCAGGAGCTTTTCAGCATTCAAAGGTTAGTAAGATCTAGTTAATTTATGCATATACTGTGTCAAACTTGTGTTTTAAAAAAGACTCTGATTAAAATTTTTTAAATTTCTGATGCGTACTATTTTTCCAACAATTGGTATCAGTGCCCTTGTTTTTATATAAATTTACGAGTTTGTGATTATGCTATATGAATAAATTATGTGATCTTGATCTCTCCTATGCTGGAATTTAATTTTTTAGAGAGTTGGCACTCTAGAGTTTCTATATATTTATGTTGTCATGAAATTATATGGTGAATGTTTATTAATTAATTATGGTTGATTAAATTATTATGTAATTATTTATTACGTAATTAATTTATGCTGGTTATGGTTCCTCAGAGGTTAAAATGTGTATTTAGGTTTTTCATATAATTAGATGGCAGTCTATCATCACCGTCTAGGAATTATTATTTAATTTTAAATTGTAAGAATTTGGTAATTAAATAATCATTTGGAGCAAAGATAGATGATAGCAGTTCCAAAGGTATTTCCCGAGTCTCTAAATTTTTATGTTTATGAATTGTTAAAAATGAGATTGAAAAACTGCATAAAAACTGTTTTCTGGAAAATGTAAGATCTACTCGATCGGCAGGCCACACCTGAGTCGATAGTCATAGACTGATAGGCCGAACCTCCAATACGGCAGGCCATCCACGGGGTAGAATTCAACTAGCTCTGGTGGCAGGCAGTTCGGCAGGCCGATGGTTTATGACTGGCAGGCCGATCACACAAATCGGCATGCGGACAAAGAGCTATGTTTTTCAAAAAAGGTGCATTTTTTGATGTAGTTATGATTTTATTTTTGGGACAATTTTGAGAAACACTAAATTTGGATATGACCAGAGTATGAAGTATTCAATTTATGCGAGATGGAAGACTTGAAGATGGATAATACATGAAGAAGAATACAATTTAAAGATTCAAGGATGAAGAATCGATAATATGTTTCGATTGATCTCTTGTAATCTTTGATTTCTTTTCTCTAGGGTGGAACCATAATATTACGGCCATTTATTTTTTTGCTCATGGCTTTGTATGATTGCTTTGCTTGTCAGCATTATAATATGATTTACCATATATGTTGATAACATGTCATATAGAATAGGGAGTACCGCTTATTAAAAATTGTTCATGTATGCCTTTGTAAAATAAAACCTTGATTTCAAAAGATTGAGTGAGAGAAGGTTTTTGAAAAGAGGACGTACGGCCTCCATCGTTGGTCCATAGATAGCACATGGTGGTTCTGACCCTTAGGAAGGTACTTCATCATGTACTTAGTTGGATCTCCAAAAGGATAAGGTATTTTAGCATGATTTATCATTGCACACCCTAGTTGGTGTTTATAAATTATGGATAAAATATTAAAACGATGGTTATATACTTATGTTAATTTTATTATTAACCTCCCTTAGGAGCTCTGTTAATAAAATTAATGGCCAAAGAAATGATTATTAATATATGCTAGATCATACGAGTCCTCGATGACATATATTAATTAGGAGAGGATCCGTGTTCTTAATTGAATTTGGCAAGTCTCACCTAGGAGGCTTGTTGAATTCTGAATTAAGAATTATCGTTATAAGGTTGTGATATTTTCAAGGTTTTGATACATAAACACACTTGGATGTTTACTTAATCGTGTTATCTTACTAAGTTATTATGATGTGTTTGCTTATATTTGGTATATGATTCTTTATTGTAGATGTCTAAAAACACTTTATCTTCGATACTTGATAAAAACCAATTAATTGGTGAGAATTTTAAGGATTGAAAACAAAACCTGAATATCGTCCTATCCTTTGACAAATTGAAGTTTGTGCTGACAACATCGTGTCCTCCGAAGCCTATGGGAGATTCTAATAATGAGAAAATCCAAGCATATGATTGCTAGAAAGATACTAATAATCAGGCTCGTTGTTATAGTATGGCCAGCATGAATAATATGCTGTAGACTCAACATGAACATTATAAGATTGCGAAGCAGATCTTGGATAATCTTGAAGATATGTTTGGAGGCTAGGCCCTAACAAAACGACAAGAGCACTTTAGAAACTTCTAAACTGCAAACAAAGACCAGGGACCCTTGTGAAGGAGCATATGATGTTGGTCATAAGTTACCTCGCTGAGGCTCAAACCAATAAAGCTGACATAAATGTTGAAACACAAATGACTATGGTCTTTGAGACTCTATTTAAGGAGTTTATTCTGTTTAGAGCTTTATTTAATTTAAGCAATAGATGGGATATGACCTTAACAAAATTGATGAAGCAGTTACAAGAGTTCAAAAATCTGATCAGGGAAACTCCTGTTGTGTAACACCCGAGTATTTTTACTACATTAAAAATGCATTAAGTTAAGGATTATATTAAGATGAAAAATACAGTTTAAGAAAAAATATTGTATAATAACATGGAAACATTATACAGTATAGAATACACAATGCAAGGAAGTACACTGATAAAATTATGCAGTTAAAAATTACACTGCAAAAGTAATGCAGTATAAGAATTGGATTGTTTAGGTCATCCAGTACAGAAATTGAACTGTTTAAGTTAAAGCAATATAGGAATAATATTGTTTAGAGAATATGGATGAATAAGAAATATTATGTTTGGCCTTCAAAAATAAACTAGAGGTAAGTAAAATAATTTATACAGTCTAGAAATATATTTTTGCACTGATTTTACCATAGCAGTGTCAGAAAAATACTGTGTAATGAAAAATTACACAGTGTATATTGTTAGGGGCCCACCAAGTAGACAGCCATTGAATTTCTATTGGGCCACCATGCCATGAAAGGTGGCCCAATCCCCTTGAGACACCTAGTAATTCAATGGGTTAGTAGCTAAGTCATCTAAAAGGAAAAGTAAGCATTTAATGCAAGTTTAGCCAAAATTTTTTCTTCTTTCTTCTCCAAACCCACAGCCACCATTGACGAACTTCTCCAAGAATTTTTCAACTTCACATCTTAGCAAAAATAGCCCCAATTAAGTTCAAGAGGCAAAGTTCAAAGGATTTTAACAAGTTTTAAGGTAAAAACCTTAACTTTTTTCAAGGTTTCTTATGGTTTTTCTTGGGTTAAGGAAGGAAAGTTAATTCAAAGCATTTTTGTGTGAGAAATGCTTAGGAAAAAGGTTTTAAAGGAGCTCTTGGAGGGCTAGAAGCATAAAGTGTTATTTGGGGTAAGTTTTGAAAATTTGTGATTTTTGCTTTGATTTTTATTCTTTTAAAAGTATATGGGTTCTTGAGCAAGTTTTTCGCTGAATCCCATAGAAACATGAATTATGGCTTGTTGATATTGTAAAAATTAAGGTTTAAATGCTGAAAATGTTAGTTTTTGCAAAAAGTACTATTTTTGTAATTTAGTACTAATTTTGTAAAATTGATGATTTGGCATCAAAATGATTAAAATAAGAGTTGGAACTACCCTTGCAAGGGTAAAGATGCTGATTAAAAATAGATTTTATAAAAATGCCCTAAGGACTAAATTGAAAAAAAAAGTTTTCCCTCGGCAGATTTAAAAAATTCCTAAAAACACTCATGTATAGTGGGAATTTTGTAAAAGTTAAAACATAAAAGTTGTAGATCTTGACGAAACTATTAGGCACAACAGATAGTTCATCAAAAATCTCAACCATTTGTGAGATTTTAATTTTACAAGAATTTGTTAAAATTGAAAAAAGTTTTAAAGGGAAAAAATGTCATTTTTCCGAAGGATTTTGAATATGGTACTTTGAGCAAAAATGCTTCTCATGAAACATGGGGACTAATAGCTTAAAAAGATTATTTTTGGTTCTAGGGACATAAAGGCAAATATTTTTGTATTTTGAGCCAAAACCGTAAATTGTGTGAAAACTGAGTTTTAACTAAGGAACGTTGGTTTCCTACACTACTGTAGGCAATAAGTATCGTAGATGCTAAGTTTTAAAGGATTTAAAGTTAGGTAAGGAATGAATGAAAGAGAATGAGATTAAGGGTAAAATGATTATTTTATGAAAAATGGCCAAAAT